>JAAAKL020012249.1:0-13142 GCA_010016065.2 Carybdea cf. marsupialis auct. non (Linnaeus, 1758)
TTAAGTTATTTTGCATCAAGGGATCTCAACAGTCTTGAGGTCAAGTTACTTGGTAAGTCAGTTCAATTGCTAGTCGCTTTTTTTGAGTCTGGTAGTTGCACTTGTTATTTTAAAATTATTCTTGCTTTTCTTTTCATTGTCACATTCTTAATTTTTGGCACTTTCTCGTTGTTCTCTCTCTAATGTGAATAGGCTTTTATTGTTTATAATATGTTGCCTTACGTATATTTTATATTTCACTTCTTCTTATATAGATGGGAGATGTCTGCACAATAATTGGTTATTACAATTATTCAATAATGTATTAATTTCAAATTTCTAATTTCGTATTTGAGTAGGATCTTCAACTTTGTGTATAAACTTTGAAAAAAGATAACATCGGAACTTCAATTTATCTTTGTATCTTCTTGTTTTTCTGTATTTCTATATGTATAAATTTATAGTTTTAGAGAATAGAAAGCCGGTTCTGAAAGGTTTAAAACAAAGAAAACAAAAAGTTCTGAAAAAATTTCTTTTGGCTGTCTTCTGGAATGATGGGAAAAACAAAAACCTTGCAAATGCTTAAGTCACGGCTTTTAAATTTTGCTCTATCTATTTATCTATTTATTTATCCATATGTATATCTATCTATCTATTTATTTATTTATCTATCTATTTATTTATCTATCTATTTATTTATCTATTTATCTATCTAACTGTATATCTATATGTCAATTTATTTTATCTATTTACCTATTTATACATTTATTAATATATCTAGAGTATCGTCAACGCATAAGATATCAACATCATTTCACTTACTCGATTTCCACCAGCAACAATTCCGTCTTTATTTCTACCTAACATTATTCAGACCAGGATGAAGAATATTGGAGTGAAGTAAGTGTTCAGATGATTTTCTGTTATAAAGGATTACAACGTTATATGTAGACGCTAGACCGTTTAATAACACAGAAGAGTCCTATTTAAGATTCAATGGATGATAATTAACGGGTCTTCTTTTCATCCTTCAGCAAGTACGAAAGACTTTTTGTCGTTCTTTTAGAATTATATTTTACAACCGTTGAAATTAAACTTTCCACAATAAGTTATTATAACGCTTAGCTATGAAAAACATATCGTGACAGAAACGATCAAGACAGACTTAAATTGTAATATAATGTTGGTAATTTTGTATAGCGTCACAAGAGACAATGCAAACTTAGTAACGCCCACAAAGTACAAAAAATATACACACAATTTGGGTAAACAAGCAAATTTAAACAAGACCAAACCCAAGAATTGTATAGCAGAAGGAAATCTATGTATTATAGATTAAGAATAAGTTACATGCAATTCTGTACATTGACCACAAATCCCAATTACAGATCAGTAATGCCAACAATTTCTTATATTCAAACCCTACCGAATAAAACTGATTTATTATTTTGTCTTTGAAAACTCTGAGTGCTTCATTTCTTTTTTAAGTTTCTTCTCAAACCCTTTTAGTTTTACATACAACATTTTTACAACAATTGTCCTATGTTGATTTCGTTAGTATCAATCCTATCTCGGTGCTATCTTGTTACTGATTTCTGCAATGAAACATCTACGTGAAGTTACATTCCTACCATATGATAATATCAAAAGGCTAAAAGAAGTTGCAATTAATAAATCAATCTACAATTTCACTTTACCCATATTTTAAATATTATTTATTAGATTTATTGCTATCTCTATCTCTCAACAAATCATTTTCGTAACTTTTGAAATAACAAACACAAGATAAAGGTCCTTGAAAATGGCATATTGCCTACATCGTAGCTAAGATATACAACACGTATAAGATGTAAATGGACGCAATTTACGTTCTTTTGGAGGTTTTAATGGTGGCATACTCTATTTACAGCGTAGCCTATTGCCCAGCCAGAGTGAGCAACGTCGTTGGTAGAGAGCCCACGTACAGGGGTGGTCTCCCTTTTCCTCCCCCAACCGATAGTCTTTATATCGGGCTAGGCGGGATTCGAATCCACAACCTCTGGCATGTGAGTCCGGCTCCTTAACCACTAGACCACGACGGCTCTAATGTACATAATTTATCAACACTTTTACTTATATATCAAGATAATTTTACCTAGAGTATAGAGTATGTATATGTAAATGTATAGAGCTAGTATTATTTTGCAGATTTATAGATTTTCAGTGCTTTTATTTAAGTCTTTCATCTGCTATCTGAACCATCGGAGTATCGTAAACGATTAGAAGGGCTTCAACATCAAAGTAATAGAGGTACATCCGTTTGCGTTTTTATTGAAGCAAAAGGTTTACCTCTCGAGGCTCAAGGATTTCTTATACAAAGATGGAAAATATTAAATCGTGCTTCGCGTACTAATTTAACGATAGAGAGTAAAACAATTGCAGAACTAATGGGTAGCTTTGCTGTGTTTGTAAAAGTCTCTTTTCTACTTAATAATATCATTAATGTATATATACATACGGTAGACTCTCGATATTGCAAACCCCCGATATAGCGAACATCTTGATTTTACGAACGGAAGTCCATTTCCGTTCGTTTCACTCCAACAAAAGTCTTACATAAATCCTTTCGATATAACGAACTCTCGATGTAAAGAACTATTTTTCATTTCCCCTCAAGGTTCGTTATATCGAGAGTCTACTGTATAAATCATTATTTGTAGAAATAGAATTTTTAGTGATCATGTTTACGTATCACTAATGTACAAGATTGTTCACCAATGATAAAAAAGATAAGAGATCAAAAGGGGTAGACACATTTTAATGAAATGACCTGACATAAAATTTATCAGAAACTTTTATCTGCGCTCTAAGACATTGCAGCCTACAAATAGGAGTACTAATCTTCTCCTTAATATACTAATTAGCAAAACATATGCGAAGTTAAACAGACAGATTCTGAGTACAGTAAAAAATTGTAAACATATTGGTTTAGAATTTGTAAAAAAAATCAGCAGAAGAAGAATGATAATGTTCAATTCATGTTTTCAACTCTATATATTTTTGGCTCCCAAGGGACACCAAAAACGTTTGAAATATACAGTATTTAAGGTAACTGTAAGTGACAATAAGTGCATTATGCTCAAGGCGCCAAAAGGTTCGCTTAAGATGCAACCGATTTCGAGCTATCGAGGTCTCAAGATATTCAGGTATCGAAATTTTACTGTGTTCTACCTCGATAGTGTGTTTCCTATCTGCAGTTTTCTATTTAATTATTATAACTTTCTAGCTTCTTGATATCCTATGAGTTTAGCTACATTAAACACTATCACTTTCTTCTCAAAAAGCCGTGGTAATTTAACGAAAATGGGAAGACAACTTTCAATGTGCAAAATTATGGCCTTCGTAACTTTCACTATATTACACCCTGCCACTTTTGAATTGACTATATAATATCCTCGGCAAGAAAAGCTGTACTTGAGAAGTATTTTAAAGAAGACAAGCTAATATGTTAAATACCTCAGTGGGTTTTTTAAAAAATGATTTTACTTCTTCTTAAGGTACACATTGTTTTCAAAAGAAATGTTACATCTTTTGCCAACATTTTGTAAATGTCTTCGGCGTCGTTGATCAGTGTAGTTGAGTCAAAGTTCAGAATCACATGACATAAAAAAAATTATGTGTTTTCATCTTTTTTCTTTATTTTATCATATAAGTAAAGACCATATCCTGATAACTTGAATAAAAAAATCGAAGAACTTCAAGAAACTTAATTATATCAAAGCAAGAGAAACAAAGACAAGGTGAACAATATGACTTATTTTAAACGGCAGGATATTGTGTGAGATATTCAACTCTTCAAGTAAGTTGTTGCCGTGCGATATTTTAGATATATTGAAAGTTGCTGAATTGGCCTACAACACCAGTCTTTGATTTCGCTACATTTTCTGAAGAAGTAGTTCCAAATATGACTTTAACAAACTCGAACGATGTTACGTTTGCTCGAAAGTTGTTGGTATAAATTCGGATTGTTACAAAATTGCTCTTGATTAAAGAGGTCAATTCATCTACTCATCAAAAAAAAGCATGTATAAAGAAAACTCTATATCGCATGTACTGCAAATTGAGGGTTTGACCAATCAGAAATGCCGTGATCATACAAAAAATTATGGGCACATTTTTGCTGTTGTCACAGATATAATTGCTTGTCTATCTACATCAGACTTCACACTTATCTACACAAAATTAGTAAATATGTCATAATCGTATTTAAGACAGAGCGTTGTAGTGTATGGCATGAAATTAAAGCAAGCATGCTTGATTTTGAATAACTTTCAAATTTCCAATAGTTTTGCTCATTAGATGATGGCCAACTGATTAGACAATGAATTCATCGTTATTTGATAGGTATGAAACCCTTTTTTGGTGAGAGTAATCAGCAGGTCTAGAAATTTAAGAAACAGCTTATAGGTAATATAAATTTCCTAATTTCCTTTATTGTCACTACTTAATAGTATTAGGCTCTAGCGGGTTGGTATATATATATATATATTATACATATATACATGGTATGGTACAACATAAATTCTTTAATCCGCCGTGTAGCAGCTTTCCCAACTACATAGCTAGAATTTTATCTCAACGCTTTGTTCTGCACTGATGAGTGCACAAAGGGCAAAACAGTACTGTCTACAGATTGAGTATATATATATGAATACATGTAGTAATCACAGGTTTGATCATGAAGGTATAAAAAGTAGACATGAGCCTGTCGTTTTTCTCTTATACCTCTTTTACAGAGTGCTATGAAGGGTGCAATTCTAATCGTATTTTACTTCGAATGGCAAAATCTCACGTACTAGCATTAGTAAGGGAGCAGGTCTATTTTTCCATCTGGCTTATCGACCTTCCTCTTGTACTTGTACCTGTCACCATGCCTGCAAGACATGTACTATAGCTTTTAATACGGGTTTTCTATCTTTTAACAGTTAAAACATCCTGTACCTTAACAATAATTAGTTCTTTCTGCATATTGGAATTGAGCTAGCCAAAAGATAAATGTCTTAAAAGTCACCGATACTATATTTGCACACTTCGCAAAAAAGTATTGACTTTTAGGATAAATACCATATATTTGTATCCACATGAGTATTTGGAGTTGCCCATGAAACTCATAATTTTATTCAGTAATGTGAATATATGTGTTCACATAATGCTCCTGTTTGATGAATAATCTACTTTCTGAAAAATTTTAACGTAGAAAGTTAATTTATTAATTAAGTCATGTTCATAGCATGTTACTGAAAATTGTTCCGACATTTTGTAATTCAGATCTTGCCTAAATGAACCGAATTCTTGTAAGCGATTGTAGATCTTTGGAATGAAGCATCTGTTTTAACCATAAACAGTGATGTTTAGAGCTAGCTCACATGAATCGAAACAGAAAATGTTAAATGAAGGTTGTAAACGTCTACTTTGCAGGATTTACCACATATATTTGTCAGATTCATAATTAAAAAATGAAAGGATTTCACTATTAATAAATGTTAATTGTTTTAAATTTAACTTTACTAAGTATTAAGATACGGACTACGGGCACCCTTTTAATTACGGTAAGATTGACAGTGTTATTTCTCTGTTTTTTAGGTGCAAATTTACATTTATTTAAAATCTCAAACTAAGCTGTTACTTGGGTTAATAATAAAATTGGGAAGATGTTGAATCGTAAGGTAACTTCGCGGTTAATCAAGAAAATGCAACAACCTCCAGCCCTACAAATGACTGTTTAAAACTACATTCGTAATATTTTCTGATCTTAAACAAGGTTTTAATTTCTTTTATATGATATAGCAGCCGTCCTCAGTTTATTTTGTAATAGGAAGGTGTAGAGATTATCCCAAAAAACTAATGTTCATGCCACTTCTTCTAATTATAACTGAGTTCGTTCAATGCACCCCGTTTATGTATGCTCACATACCGCTATTAGGGAGGATCGAGTTTCAATTTTGCGAAAAACTAGCAAGATTAAGATCAGCTAAGCCGTGGATTCTTGACAGTGCAACGAGTTCCTCGCCAGAAACCGTAGCATAAACCTCTTAATTTAGGAAAACATTCGGCAGTTATATCATGAGATGCATAAATTTTTGCAGCATTTTGTTCCACTTGACGTTTTGACAATGAAAATTGTCATATGTATGGCCTAGAGCTAGCTGTAATTAGTGTAAGGAGAAACTTAACACTGCAAGAACATTTGGTTATATGAACATTCAGTCGGGCATTCAAGAAGGATGTTACAACAGATGATGCGTTCACTTCAGGTTAACAGATTTGAGTCAAAGTAAGGAACCTTGAGGCAAAAGGACGTTTAATCTATATTGGATAAAATAGCAAGCTTGCACAAGCTATCAATCTCTGTCGAACAGAAAAATAAACCTAGTTAATCTACAAGAGAAATTACTTTTTCATGTGATATTTGTTGTTTTCATAAAGACCAAGCACATTTTATTCATTGCAGTTGACAAATATCACTTTTAAGAGATTATTGATAGTGCAGAACTTCCAACAGGCAAGACACAACGCATTCATAATAGCATACTTGTACCTTAAAATATTACTTCATCAGAGATTACAATGTCTCCATTGAAATACATACCACATACAAAGCATTTGCTAGAACATAATCTTCAAAGCATCCTTATTGCATTAAGCTGCATTTACTATACTCTGTATACTTCTAAAACAATTTATGAGTACAATCCAGGAATAGAGAGTAACATATGTCTCTCTCCAAAACATTCTATGCTCTGTAGAATCACAATAAGGTTCCACTTTGCGATCAGTTGACAGAAAGGCCGGAGGGATTATACCTAAACATTTATGATAAAGAAGACTTAGTATAATGTTGCTGGCAGCATTTTGCAATCTTAAGTAAGCTCCTATCACATTTAAATTTTGGTGATAAAAAGACGGAAACAATTTAAACTTTCAGGGTACAGACTTTATACCGCCATCGCAAATTAAGCTTCTAAATATCGAAAACTGACAATTAATTAAAAATTGTTAATATCTATAGACCACTCTTTGTTATTTTTGGAATATCCTATTTTGCAACCTTACCTTAAATATATTCTCCCAACGTGATATAGGAATAAATACCAAGGTATTATAGTATCAAATATATTCATATATGTATATGGTCCTACATCCATTTTTCAAAGATACAGGAGATGGTATATATATATATATATATATATATATATATATATATATGTATATTGTATGGATACTAATATAATAAGGTGAAGTAATAAAAACTCTATGCCACGTTTGTAATGTTTTCATCTCCTGCACGTAAATATACGTCATACGTATTTGTATTTTTATGTTTTTGTGTATTGGTAGGAGTTATATGTTAAGATATGAAGGATGCTAGAGGTTATTGTGGAGCATATTCATTAAGAATGATTTTAAAAAAAGTATGGCATATTTCATTTATAGACACACCAATCCAAGCTCCAACCAGGTTAAAGTAAATATGAAATGTTACTAAACCCCGTTTTTTCAACGCTAACATGTGGTAATGCCAACGTCGCATTGATTTATTTTAAAATTATGCGGGTTCCAAATTATGTCTAAAAATGTGGTCTTTTATACCAACAAATGTCAGATTTATTCACTAAACATTGCTTCTATTTTCTTCAGGATGATTGAGGCTGTAAATGTGTATTCTGTGATGTCAATGCAACTTTTAAGCGATGGTTTTAAAGTGTGGTATTCTGTCTTCTTTTAGCACTATTTCAAATTCGATACATGTACCTGAGAAAATATTTCGCTTTTCATCAAATTGGTCAAATGATTTAAAATGTTAGTTTGACCCCTAGTTTGCCAAACACTCCGTCAGCAGTATCGTTGCATCTGATGATTTAACCACCTACAAATACCTGATCAACATAGTAAGCAAATGCATGTGCTTGTAGACAGATAAAAATTTGACTAGACTGTTGAACAAAGTTTCTTATCTTCGTTTCTGTCACTTAAAATTAAAGTTTATGTGATGCTAACAGGTGGTATGTCTCATACTTCACTCGTCTTGTCTCTAGCAATACGCAACCATTTTAAGATCTTTTCCTACCCTTCAAAGGGATCAAACTTAGCTAACGGTTAACCTAATTTTCACTTTTCTTCTAACGGATATAAAGGAAAATAGTAAGACGATAAAGCCGCTGATAAAAAATACGTTACAGTTGGACTTAATCTTGAAATACATTGTAAAACCAAAAACTCACGCATTTATATTGGGAAAAGACAATGTACCACGCGGTGACGGCAAAAAGACGTTATGACTACGTACCGGAAAAATCATGGCAGTATCCGTTATCGCCGTACATGTTGTCTGAACTTCTACACTTGTACTTGGTGTACCTTTTACCGTACAAACAATTCTGGATGATATCGGGAGTAAAGCTCAATCTCTTGGCAGATGAATTGCTTTCCTCAGGTTGATTTACAGATATCTGTGTTGCTACATAAGTCTGGCTGTTTGTTTCTTCCATCTTTTTTGCTAGTTATGAGCCCTCTCGTTTGCAAAAAAGGATGATAATGTGCGATTCAAGAGGCTTTATGTTATGGAACTAGAAGCCACATACAAACTCTCCACTTAAACGTGCTGCGTAAATGAAGGATCAACTTCCTGCTCGTGCTGGATAGGTCAGGCTGGAGACTTGGGCTGAGTGAATGATTACAAGGGATTCATCAATATCATACTTGGCATTAATTAAATTTCCAGTCAAGGAACTTTAGCTACAAAATATTTGATAATTGTGACGTTAGAACGCACAGTTCCACTCCTGTATTTCTGAAGTTGCCTTGCACAATGAGCTTGCAGTTCTCTGTTACTAATTCGCCCTGGGTTTGCTTTTGTCGTACAGCAAGACTGCGGCAAAGAAGAATCTGACAGGTCCCTTAAACAAGAGCTGTATCCGATCTTCTCTTACAGAAATTCAGCAATTGTTGTCCTGTAGATAGAGGAGTCTGAATCTTTTGTTACCGAAGTAGTGAAATGTTAGTTAATTTGCAACTGTTAATTGTAAAAGCTCTTTCAGCTGCTCGAAGGGAAAATAAGAGAGTCGATGACCGCTACAGTACACACTGTGCATTTGCTTGAACGACTATAACATAAAACCGCTAATCAGATCTCTGACTAGTAAACAATAAGGTCGCTACCGTTTTTAAGAGAATCTTACAGCATGTCCTCAACTTTGGTAGCAACAACCATGGGTCAATTAGCTGAGTTCTAAATTAAAGAAATAGCGAGAACGGAACAATGATTAATGTATCTGCTTTAAGACAACGTGCTAGACTGAATAAAATCGTAGGTCAAGACAAGACTGTAGTGGTCGCTTGGTTTTGACCAACGTTTTATTGCAAACGCAGTGAATTGTTATGAGAGACGGGCGGGAGAAGAATTTTTCTGAAATTTAGACATCTTTAATTATATTTCACTCTATAGCGAAGGAACTTGATTTCCCTACGGCAAGTTACTCTCTTAGGGAGCTTTCTGAAGGCCGTTTTATAGCTTAATGTTGTTAGTACACGCAACAAATTCTTTATTACTATCGAATGACACGAAGTAGGATCACGCTAATGAGAAAATTAGAAAATTTGCATCATTTAAAGATTGTAATAATTATTTTGATAGACACCTAGCGAAATGTAAGGGAGAGGTGAAAATCAATGTTTTATTTATATGGTTTAATTTTAGTTCTGATGATATTATGATTACAAAAATATGACAAAAATATTTATCAAGGAATATGTTTTGTAGCTACGAATTGATAGCTGTCAATCTACATAAATAATATTTGCTTTGGAGTTTATCTATTCTTGGTTACAACATTATGATTACAATAGAAAAAGGTTTTATTAACATCTATGCTATGCAAGTGTATCGACATTTCATTTGTTTGTTTACACAGGAATGTAATGTCTTTGAACAAAAGCTGTTTTAAGGCCGAAGCAGTGACTTTGTTTTTTGCAACATTTTTGGTTGATTAGTCTTTATTAAAGAAACAGTACTTTTAAAATATAGGGATAGTGCTCACTCTTATATTCGATAAGGATAGTGACAGTTAAATATGTTGCAGCTTGATAGTAATGGGAAACACTCAAGTGTGTGCCTAGAAGGATCAAATGCGATGCAATTGATTGGCGCATATCATTTTTTCATTGATCCTTTTCGGTTAACCATTCAGTTCCACAGACACTGATTGGTCGAAACAACACCAATCTGGCAATCAGAGTTCGGATTAGCTACTTTTAAAGCACAGTTGGATATATGTTTCAGTGATTTCTTCTGAAATTCAATCCTGACGGCTTTGTACCCTGAGGAGTATCAGGCGTAAAAAGCTTTTCAGTACTAAAGTTTTAGCTATTACGTGCAATTTTATTGTTCTGTACCTCCAAAAAACGTTAAAAATTGTGATTCATTAAATTACTAAAATCTTTTAATTAATTGAAAAAATGACAATTTCAACTTCTTTAGATTTAAACCTATCTGTGGCTTTGCAGTGTGTGACTCTGTATCGTCATTGCCATTTTACGCACGATGTGACTAATTAACAGTTTGCAGCTTTTAACCAATTTTTAGCCTGAAACGTTTCAAAAAATCGCTTCCGAAGATGTATTAACGGTTACATCATGACTACCTTCCTACGAATTATCACCTAGAAACATTATAAAATATCTTGAGCAAAACATCTTTTTTTAGGGCCATAAATCTAGTAAAATGCGAATTAAAATAATTTCTTCACAGATCTTTATGAACCATCCTACATATATTTAATGATAAGCTTGAAGGGATACTAGAGAAATGTGAAAATTCAAATCCTCTCCTCTTCATAAAACAACAACCCTAGATCAAGGTTTCAGTTACAACAGCATTCAATTCAAAGTTCAATAACCCCTGCATATCTCAGGCGGGGTTTTCGGACTTCTAAAACGTGAGGAGGAGCATTGTGTCTAGTGCATTGTGTCATTTATGTCACAGCAGGGCCGGAAGTTTGACCGAAAAACAGTCTAAGTAAACATGTGCTATAATAAAGTTCAGGAAAAGTCACAAAATTTCAGGCCAAGAGATTGAGTGGTTTTAGAGCAATCACGATTTAAAAACGTCAGGGGTTGATTCAATCCCCCCACCCCCAATAATATGAAAATGACGTCACAGGAAGATATTCCGTGCGTTTACCAAGAAATGGGAGAAGAGAGATCGGTTCAGGCAAAAGGCCCTTACAATCGTCCTGGGCTGGGAAAGGATTATTAGTATTGCATTACTAAAAACGGCACATTTGTGATACACTCAGTGGTCTCAAAGCATATTTATCTGTTTTTATTCAGGACATGATTCTTGCATGAGACATTTTATTAGCTCATTGCCACTTACTAACAAAAGTAAATTCGAGGAAGCACGCTGAGTCACGTCCCGGAAAGGTTGCTCAACGGTGCACATCATTGATATCATTATTTAAGGCGGCAGAACTGTAATTTCAATATTAGAACGAACAAAATAAAATTGTGTGTACCTTCTCGATATTCTTATTTCCCGCCCCTTGGTCCATAGTCTCGGTTTCTTTATCTTCTTCTTTTGAGTTTACATCATTGTAACAACAACAATGTTGCTTCTAGACAACATTTCTTCCATGGATGGCAACCCTGACGTTTCCACTTATCACATACAGTAACCAGCAATACTGAGATGTCCTGTTTCACGACAAGTGAAGGAAACGTGCAAGTCAAAGGTGGCTTGCCCTGCACCTTGGTTTTGTAAATGAAAAACAAGAGTGCAGACAAGTAGTACGTAGAAACAGAAATTCTCTATAAAAGTGAAAACGAGGATCAGAACTCGCCTCATTCTCGCTTATTTATTGAGTTAAACTCAAAGACGAGTTTGAGTTCTCCTCTAGTCGTTTGTCGTTACGTTTGCTCTTTGTATGAGGAAATATCATTGATAGTTTCATGGTCAAAGTTATTAAGTACAAATAAGATAGTCCGTCTCATTGGCAATATTGATTGACTTGAGAAATTTCTTGCTCAAGGATTTGAGGATTTGTTTAACGGGCTTATCATATCCATGTGTGCTTTATTTCCCCCTTTCACTTTGAAGCATCAACGGGTGCCCTTGCCCCACTGCCCTGGCGCACCAGCCGCCACTCTTCTTCTCTTGTCTCCGTATGGCGAAGACCACAAAAGGAGAAACACTGAGGCATAGGTAGGTTATCCGCATGATAGTAACGAAAGCAGCCATATTGGATTGTCAACCTTTCCAGCCGTGCCTTTATTTCTCCGTAATACAAAGATTCATTCCTTAAATGGAGATTGTATCAGACGCAGAAAAAGCAGTGAAAGACCTCCTAATGAGTGAAGCAGTAATACTACAAGCAAAAACGACTCTTTCCATTCAACTATCAAAACTAGCCGCAGAGTACCTTAGTAAAGACAAAAGGCATGGCATTCGTACCCTTAAGGAAGATAACTCAATCTCCATTCTCCCAGGTAATGTAGACCATGCCACAGTCATCGTAAAATAAAGACGACTAAATTCAAAAGTACTTGACCAATCTGCAGAATGCATCCTACGCACTTTAAACGAAGAACCCTATCCACTCAGTTAAAACGCAAGTAGAATACTCGTCAACCTACCGAAATCATGGTTTCCTTTGATGATACCTCTCTATACCATAGCATTACGTTCATAGACACGCTGCACATCGTCCAAGGCATGCTTAACAAGAGCTTCATTGAAACTTTTGGGCATCGTTCACATCCTGAAAGTCCTCCTCTGCAATACCTGTTTCCTCTTCAACAGCTAAATCTATACACAGACCAATGGTATCCCAATGGGAGCTCATCCAGTGTTCTTAGAGATCAATGGGAAAGATACGTCGACGATTTATTTGCTAGCATTACGAAATCTTATTTCCATAGCTTCTTTGAATATATCAAAAGGCATTACTCCTACATCCAATAGTCAAGCAGCAGTGAAGGAATCTTAAGCCTCAAGTGAAGAGGTAAAACAATTACAGCGTTGACTTTGAACGTTAGTACATAAATATGGATTGAAAATATAGTTAATACCGGTGAATATATTACTAATAGATATTATTTTTACCAATTATTATTTATTTATTATTTTA
>JAAAKL020012250.1:0-13141 GCA_010016065.2 Carybdea cf. marsupialis auct. non (Linnaeus, 1758)
CTTTAGTTATGTTATATTTCGTTGTTTCAGGGTTGTTCTTATTGTTTTGTTCGCACCTTTAGGAGTTTAATTTTTTCATAAGAAAAAAACCTGCTATGCTGAAAATTTAAGAAAATTTAAATAAGCGCCCCCTGCCGTATAAGCGCCCCCCTCACAGATGAAATTGTTAAATAAGCGCCCCGGGCGCTTATTCGGTCATTTACAGTATAATGGATGTTCTGTTTGAATGCCTGGATCAAAAGAGTTGGTAACTAGTGGGAATAAGAATCAGTTTTAAATGAAAATAAGATTAAATTCAATTATAGCGCTAACTATTTTCCGCGTTTTATTTAATCAAATGCTGATGTAAAAATAGAAAGGTCTTGGTATGCCATGATTCAGCTATCTTTGCTTTCCTTGCCGATAAGAACTCATGAAGTTCTTTGACCGTAAACAAATCATGATATTGGAGAAAAATTATAATATGAAAAGCTGAGTGAGGGTTCCTAACAATTAAACAATTGTTTTAAGAAAGATGACAATATACTATTAAAAATGATAAAAAACACAATAAAAACAATAGAAATAAGAACAGTATCATAATAACAAATATGATAAGAACAAATATGATAAGAACAATGACGATCAGAACAATGATGATCAGAACAAGGATGATCAGAACAATAATGATAAGAACAAACATGATCAGAACAAGGATGATCAGAACAATGATGATAAGAACAAACATGATCAGAACAAGGATGATCAGAACAATGATGATAAAAACAATTATGATAAAAACAATGATCATAGAAACAATGATCATAAGAACAATGATCATAGAAGCAATGATGATCAGAACAATGATCATGAAAACAATGATCATAGGGACAATGATGATCAGAACAATGATCATAGGAACAATAATGATAAGAACAATGATGATAAGAACAATGATCATAGGAACAATGATGATCAGAACAAATAAGATCAGAACAATGATGATCAGACCAGTGGTGATAAGAGCAATGATGATCAGAACAAACATGAATCAGAACAATGATAATGAGAATAAAGATGATATGAACAATGATAATAAGAAAAAACATGAATCAGACCAATGATAATATGAATAAAGATGATATGAACAATGATGATAAAAATAAAGATGATATGAACAATGATGATAAGAACAATAATGATAAGAACAAATATGAATCAGAAGAATGATCATTAGACCAAGAACCGAACGAATAGGACAAGTAAGAATTATTGCAATAAGATCAATAGTATTAAATACAGTGATAATAGGAAAGGTGACGATTAAATCACAATGAAATGATTTAAAATACAAACATAACACTGTAAAGAGAAAACGAAAATATGATAACAGAGATATTTGAAGCCATGACTTATACTATTGCTATTTGATTATTCTAGTAAAATGTTCAAGCTTATCATTTTCAATCCTTAGCTTTTTAACTCAAGTATAACTTCTCATTAAATATGTTTGTCCATTACATTAATGGCTGTTTCTCTTAGGTTTTCATATTAGCAAAAATAAACAAAAAGCAGGAGACAATTCCCTGTACTCTGACTCCTTGTTAAGCGCGTGAGCGTATGTTCAAAGAGGTTGTTTTTAAATTAACGGACCATGGTTTGTTCCTAGGGTCAAAGAGCTGTGACAACTTCTCTTCATCGCAGTGATCCAGTCAATGCGGCTAAAATTGGGAGACAAAAAAGTGAGGGAACCCATAAGATGGTATGCGGTGCGACACCGCAAAATGGGCCATATTGCGGAACGATTTACACCTTGAACCAAAGCAGGCTACTGTTAAGATTCTAGTAACTATATCAAAGCGAGGCTCAAGGTCACTTTTGGACCGCTGTTAGCTGTGACTGCCCAGTAGTAGAAATATTCTAATTTTGCATTGTTCAGTTGCGATAACAAAGAAAAACTATTGTGAACTTTGTAGCGTAGTCTTGCGTTTCAGCCTCTAAGCATTTTTGCCAAATACAATCGCATAGTAACACTGTATGTTCGTACGACCCTAACTTCCACATTAATGGCATAGTGGTAGAGTGTCAGACTCACAATCCAAGGGTCGTGAGTTCAAACCGACGCCGACCTACCACGATCCCGGAGGTACTGTGCTCTGACATCTGCTCCTTGTGAAGTGGGAAGATTATGTGTCGAGAGAAAGGACAGAGAGAGGACTGCAAGCATGAACAGATTGTCATCTGAAGGAGAAAAGTAACCTAGTACTAGTCTCTAGTAATTGCTTCGGCATCGAACAGGATGAAGACTAGTAAAGAAACAACATAAAACAAAACAACAAAAAACTCTTCACCTTCTTTTGGATTTTGCTAATCTTTGTCCAAAGGAAAAACCCTAACTGTTATCATGCTTCCATGCAAGCGAAAAAAGATGCAGATAGTTCCTAGAACTTTCGTAACACATCATCACCGTAATGAGTACATTGGTTGAGCAACTAACAGAAATTTCAATATTTTTCTCTCTTTACAGGACTTTCATCGCGTAAACCGACACGCATGCCGACACGCAAGCCGACGCCTAAGCCGAAACCAAAGCCGACACGTAAGTAATTAGCAAGAAAATAGTACTATACAAATGCAAACATAAGCTCCAGCCTTAAATCATAATTTTTGACGCGACGCTACGCTCAACATCGAGTATGCCACCAAAAAAGAGAAACAAAAAGTTGTTCCTAAATACTCACTGAAACCGGTTTTTAAATATCTGGAAACAATAGTTCTAACTAGTAAAATAAGAGTGAAATGCAATTGAGCAGGAAAGTCATTTAAGATATATCTTTAGACCCATATTTTCTGTTTAGCATTTGGTTAATTGTACTCCACACACGTTAAATTTTTAACATGATATTTAATTACTCAATTTTTCTTCCTTCAATGATAGAAAAACCAAAGACTAGATCAGAACGAACAAAAGGTAAAGTAATAGAAGGAACTTGGGTATTTGTTAAATTTTTCTTAAACCCTATAAAGTTTCAATGCAAAGGTATAATGCTAAGAGTACCAGATAGGCATCGGCAAGCATGATTACCATGTAATGAAGAGATACATTTCGTATCAGCTTTTCATTACCATGTAACTAAGGCCTTGTTATTTACGTCCTTCTACATTGTACTGCAGCTGAATTCCTCTCTGTGACGCTCTATTTTGAAGAAACGATGAATTGCAGCAATTGATTATCTTAAAGGAACCTTTACTTTTGTTACCCTCCAAACCTTGCACAAGAACAGTCAGTAGTGGCTTGCAAGCTATACATTCTAGACTTTTCCTACTACCTTTAACTAGACCTTGTTGTACCGTACGGAATACGAATTTGGGTTGAACCATTTTTACAAAATCTGTACTTCTGTACAAAACCTATACTTCATTTAGACGGCATACGTTTTATGTTATCAAGTTTATTTTAAAAGCCTTGAAGTATACCTCTTTTATAACGAAATATATAGCAAAAAAGAGCAGTGCAGGCAATGCTCAAGCAGACAGGTAATAAATCAGTGGACAGCGATGGCATTTTGAATATTTCATTGGTGCATCACTAAAAGTACTCAAGAGCACTGCGGAGTTTAAAGTGATAATAAAGTATGACTGAGGCTTACATTTAAGCACTCTTTTAAAATGATGCTGTTTCGTTAAAAGCAAAACACAGTTGTGTACTGCCAAATAGTACTAATGAGAAAGACTTTTATAACTCATGCATTTGGATCGGCGGATGACAAGTTCGATGTCGGAAGTAGTGCGTTAACTGGTTGAGTCGATCTTTATAACTAGGTCGACCTTAACACAGAGTGTAGAACCAAACTGATTCACGTCGATTCAAACATTTCATGCATTCAGTTGATGTTCTTGAGTGCAGAAAATAGATTGAATGGCTTCCGAAATAGACTGTAGGAAGCTATTTTCTCTTTATTTTCATCTATTAAACTTCATTTGTTATTAATCTTCTTATTTCTTAGATATTTTACAGCCACATCTATATTAAGCTGTTTTAATTACATCTAAGCCTACTTCACCTTTCACTGGTGTGTATGGCTCTTCACCATCGTCTAATGGATATCCCCATACGTTCATTAACTGTGGCACAGCATTTATTTCTGTCTTGTGCCAACTAGTTTCAATGAGTCCACTATCATCATACTCACGGATGGTGTCTCGGCACCTTGAGTGATAAGAGATATGGAATACATCCTTGGCACAAACCTTGTAGGATGTTGAACATCAATCGGTGTGTTTGTCTCCCGTTTGATAGATGTACAGGATTTGAATTACAGTAACAAAATGCGAAGAGATGGCTATTTCAATCAATCCTCTTCAAAGTAGCAGATGGAAAATCCTACCAGTTATTAATCAATAATGTAAAAATATCATTGTTACCAATTTCTCCCCTATTTCAATTTCTACCTCGAGGTTCAGAATATGATGCCTTGTTCAACTGGTGGGTAGTAAAACCACTGATCTCTAAAAAAGACTGGATCGAGCTTCCCATTGTTTCCAACTACGAAAAAGTGTAGTCACGAATACTGGCCCCCATTAGTTAAAATAGCGCGGGAAAGTCCGCCATGTTGCGTCACATTGTTTGCAAGCTTTGTGTGATGGGGACTGAAATGGCGTCCAACGACTGACCTCGCTTTCAGACGGAAGATGCTCGATCCAGTGTTTTTTAGAGATCAGTGAGTAAAACCAGCTTATTTGTCAGTGATTTCTATATTTTCTTGTTTTGTATTCTGTCCATAGTAATCTTAGGCATACCTTTTCAGTGTTGACAGTACAGCGCCTTTACCCCAAATAGGACTGATTTTAAGTGGCGAATGGCCGGTATTTATTGGTGGTATGATGGTTGTGTTTTGGGGCTCTATTCCAATTATGAAAAGATGTAAAGAAGTTGATAGAAATGGAAAACAAATGTTTGAGTAATCATATATCTCTTTAAATCCTGCGTTGACACGAACATTTGACGTCATATGTTATTTAAGCTAGTTATATTTTGTAATGAAGAGGAATGTTTGAAATATGGAACTATCACTACAGTATTCAATAACATTATACGTTTCACGAAAAAGGTGCGATGGTAATTTTTTGAAGGGGGGTGGGGGTGGTGTCCATGATTTTCTTAAAGCGGTGAAGTCGAAATAAAAGGAGCACAAGTTTTCCCCAATATTCTTATTTGACATCCCGTACAAATAAGAATAGAAACGTAGTGACGGAATCAGATGGAAAATCATGCCCGGGACGCTGTTATGATCTATTAAAAATCATCAAAGGTGAATGGTAGATTGAATTGGGAGGTTTTGGGCTACATTTGATACGTATTTGGGCGGACGAAGGGGTTCTTTATACGGCAACATCGACCTTTATTACAAGGAGTATTGAGTGCAATTGCAATCTTTTTCGGTTTGTCAATTAAGAGTTCATTCTCTGATTCTTTATTTGTTTTAGTTGACTTCTTTAATATTTATGTATGTTAACATATTTCTAAATTTTCAACGTAGAAAAGCAATTAAAAAAGAAACAACAGGCTCTTGGTCGGGATCCAAAGGCTGCAAAGGTTATGAATTCTCTTGCTGGAGCAAAAAGCAAAGCAGACACCCTTGCTGCAATACGTAATTTGACAGTAAGTATGTCTTTGACTTTGATGAACTGCAAATTGATGGTGTATTAACCATTGGCACAATAGAAACTGGAGTCTCGGCTCTACATCCTAACCACTGATCTCTACAAAAGAGTGGACCGAACTTCCCATTGTTTTAATTGCAAAAAAGTGTAGTCACGAGTACTGGCCCCCATCATTTAAAATAGAACGGAAAGTTCCGCCATGTTACGTAACATTGTTTGTGAGCTTTGTTTGATGGGGACTGAAATGGCGTCCAGGGACTGCCATAGCTTTGAGACGAAAGAAGCTCGATCCACTGTTTTTTACAGATCAGTGATCCCAACCCATTTCACCACATGCTCTCTCTATTGATTGTTTTGACTGACTCTAATTGTCTCAATCGTACCCTTAACATTATATTGGCGATTTTTTGTCATCAAAATGAAACCCTCCTCGAGGAGCATATCCTTACCATTTTGATACAGCACGACTTCTAAGGCCTTCCTACAGAGATCAGGGTTTAAAAATTTTTTATATACTCATTCCATTGAAATTCTTACCTTATTCTTTAATATTCTTTCTAATAATATCCTTTAAAATTCTTACTAGAGCGTAGGGCCTACTGCTCTTAAGTAATTTCAAAAGTCAATAACGTTAATGAGCAAAGTAGCTCTGTCATAATTTAGCATATATTTGACAGCCCAGACGGTTTTGATTCATTGATGTAAGAATATAGAATTTAAGTTTACGTTTGGAAATTCGAATACTCTTGAACTAACTAATTCTAACGTTCATCAATTCGAACATGTCATGGTACCTTAACTGGTCCTGAACTTCTGAATATATTCTTTATCTATGTAAATTTGCTACATTACGTAGTGAAAGAGCAACTTGTACAGACCTATCAACTCTCACGTTTCCCTCATGAGTTTTCAAAATTTTTCATTTTTCACGGCCTCACGACAAGACTCCTCGATTTCACGATTTTTTTGGCAAGATCATGTTGTGTTTACCACTTTTCTGCCAATTTTTGCCTTGTCCCTGGACCGTACCTTGATCCCATGCCGAGCATCCCTGTAGTCTTTGCAAGGTCACCCACAGCATGGGAAAGCAGCTGCAATCCCTTAATGACTGCTCCCTATGGAAGCAGGATTTGTTTAGTTTTAATCGAGGAAACAGTAGAATATCACAATTTTCTGTAGAATCACCAGATATTTTTCATGGGTATCCAGATTTCCTTTAGTAGGGGTTGGCAGGTCTGCTGGTATTAGATTTGAATTGCCTTGCACACTCCAGCATTCTCATAAATCGCAACGTAATGATAACAATAATGTAGAAGACTCAGTTCCTCATTTTCGTTTCCATCAATGTGCAGGTTCACAGGGACAGCTTGGCTTCTTGTCAATAAAAGTCAAAGGTTTTGACCAGAAATTAAACTTGATTCTCGTAATATAAACAAGGCTATTTTAGGTTCATTTGATAAACTTTTCTTGGAACATCGTCAAAGAATAGTTACTCGACATCCTTTTCCTTTCTCTCTCTTTATGTGACTTCGGACAATCTGATTCCTTGTCCCACCTCCTGTTTGACTTCGTAGATAAATCTTTTCTAATCTCATTTCCAAGTGATCTACTCCACTCCTTTTCCTATGTAGGCGCAAGCCAAGAAGAAGATCCATAGCATCTCAGAGTACGAAATGCGAGCATTGGTGTCGCTTACTTGGAGCACGGCAAGAAAAAGTAATGTGCTATCGAAATTTGAGCTTGTTGAAGGGATGGGCATTGCCGCTTTATTTTTGGACGCGAAGGAGTTCAAGAATATGGAGTTTAAAACCTTAAAAGTTTTGTAAGTAATATTTTGTTTTTGAATAACAAGTAAATCCGAGACAGAATTCAAGTTGATACTGATTATTAATTTTATTAAAAGGTTTCAACCTTATTGACAATGTGAATTTAGAGCAATAAGGGTTGCCAAAAAATCAGGGAAATCAGGGAAATCAGGAAATATCAGGGAAATCAGGGAAATCATGAAATATCAGGGAAATCAGCACCACTACCTTTTCCACAGAGTTACGGTCAGGGTTAGGGGTAGGGGTAGGGATACGGTTAGGGTTAGGGTGGGAAAAGTTGATGAGGTCACTCTTTTTCAATGCAGTTTTGAACAATAGTGGTGGGGATATCTGGAAAAGTACCCAAAATTTCTTCATCTACTATGTGGATTACAAGAAAAAGAATAATGTTTCAGCGGTGTAGTAGTGGTAGCTAATATGGCGACTAGAAAAATGCCGAGGGAAAGTGTGACGTCACGATTTTGAAAATGTTTAAATTATGGAAAAAATACTCAATTCCCATGTTGCCCTATTAGTATGAACGTCAATGGCCAAAACTGAGTGTTGCCCTTTCCTAACAGCGAGATATCAGCTTTTAAAGTTTTAAATCTCTCTATTAAAACCTTGTTACTTGATGCTGATTCCTAAGGTAAGGAACCAAGGAAAATTAACAGAGTTTTGACCAGAGATTTTTAATCTTCAGACGCCCTTAGTTTAAACGCAATATACGCTGTAGGCTTGGTATTTTGGAAAATAGTCTATTCCGTGGTTGCCTTTAGACATCTGGAGTCAAATTTTAATATTTCCAAAATTTATGATTTCTGACGTCATCACTTTCCCTCCTCATAGAGGATGTTGGAGACCATCTGGCTACCCGGACCGTTTGGCTACATTTGCCTCGTTCTCGCATATACTGCCTGATTTTCAACTAGACGTTGAACCAGTATGAATGAGAGGTTGCAAAACTCCACTACAGTATTGGCCTTGTCACGTCAAGTACCAGTACAAAACAGACTTGTAAACATTGTTTCCGTCTGATATCGTTTATGTCGACAGATCGAATGTACTCAGATAACTCATTTCAATGTCTGCGCAAAACGTTCAGCTGGACCATCTGGCTACCTTTTTCGACCTCTTATTCATACAGGTTCAACGTCTAGTTGAAAATAAAGCAGAATATGCGAGAACGAGGCAAATGTAGCCAAACGGTCCGGGTAGTCAGACGGACTCTAACAGGGACAACAAAATAGCGTTCAACGACTGACCTCGTTTTGAGACGGAATGTGCTCGATCCAGTGCTTTTTAGAGATCTATGCTGAAGACTGATAGCCGTTTGTTCTCAAACGGTAACGTGTGTTAACATCAATGGATTAGGAGGGTGAATAGCCAGAATAAATCCTTGATGTACTACATTCACTCGGTTTCAATTGATCGGAAGAACAATTTCAGTATTGTATATATGGTGATGTACATATATCTATTGAACCCTTAATTATCTGTATTCATATAAACCAGAAAGACGAACCTAATACATGTCTCTTTGATTCCTTCAAAAATTGAAAATTAGTTACGCTACCCCCTGGTACACATTTGACGTCAGCATTTCAGTTCTTCTCACAAGAAGGTTCTTTTTTATTCAAAATACCCGTTATTATTTGCATGCATAAATTATCCTTCAAAAACAATTTCACGGCTATGCCCAAGGTGTCAAAACAGATGTTTACATAATAAAGTCACCTTCAATAACAACCAGGACATCTTTGGACTACATCTCGCCTGTTGCTACGCGACACAAGGTTCTTAGCTCTCAAAAACTCTTCGCTTGCACAGCTAAGAAATCATTGGAAAACAAACTCTGGTAACAGTCCGAGGTTTGTTTATCCCATTATCATCAAACCCCACCCAGATCTTTCTTTGAGACATTTTCACAGCGTTGCAAGAGAAACCACACTTGGACAGACAGTATATATTCTTCATCCCTGCAGAAAAACACACTCTAAGAGGACTGGATCGAGTTACTAGGAAAGATGTATTGATTTTGTTAGGGTTGAGTCGATTCTGAAGGCATTTACTCTAACGATCAGCCATGCAGCAAGCTAAATGTAGATTCAATAAGGAAGCTTCACCCCGCATTCGAATTCTTTTGTAGCAAAACATATTCGTACTTAACGCGTTTCCCGGCAAGCTAAGTTCTAGTTTTCTACAAGTGAAAAAGAGAACATATTTTGAAGTTGCTTGTTTTCCCTCTGGCGACAAAGATGGTTGTAATGGGACGATGGGGTGAAATGGGAAAGTTCACATGCTTTCAATAATTGTCTTGTGCTGCAGTTGGCTTATTATTTAGTCCTACTTTATCAATTTGCAGCCTTCATTGCCGTGTCATGTATTTAGTAAATCGATACATGCTCTAGAGTTCGCCTTTCTTATTTACACAGTGAATATCCAGGGTCGTGTGGTTTGATCACACCAACAGGACAGAGGAGGGTTACATTGGTCGGAACTTAGTGGAAATGAAGTCACTTGGGAAAAGAAAGAGAGGAAGATCCCGGCTGAAATGATTGTTCTCCATGTAGGAAGACTTGAGGTCAATCGTGGCAAACGAGGGCGATGCTTTGGATCAAGCCCATAGGAGAAGGTTGAGCACAACGAAAACCCTATATTGAAAGTGGAAAGGGCTAGAAGAAGAAGAAAAAGAAGAAGAAGAAGAAGTAAATAGCCAAATGTTCCAACATGTAAGGAACCAACTTTTTTGGGGGGGGCGGGGGAGCGGGGGTTGACTTTATATCTTATACTCTGTGTCTCAGTTTTCAGTTTGTTTGTTTGTTGTCAAGATAACCCCAGAAGGTATAAACGGATTTTTATGAAATGTGATAGTGTAGTAGACCATAGGTCAAGCATGACTGAATTAAATTTGAAAATGACTGAAACAAAAATCAGTGATCCGCCAAGCCTGATTTTTGGTATAACACGTAAATTGTGAAATTGTTAGTTCTTTCTAGGATGTTATAGATATGTTCTTCACTTAACGATTTTCTACTATCGGCAATCGACGACGGCCTCTTTAACAACCATGAATGTTGACAAGGTTACAGGAAACGGACGCTTGTGTGTCTTAGGTAAGGGATCCTTTGAAATACACTCCAGATATTTCAGATCGTATCTGCATTACTTTGTCCCCGTAATCGAATCTCTGTAAATAAAAAATAACTTGTTTAAAAGTCTTAATCATACAATTTTATTTCTTACTTTTCTTCCTTTCACGTGCTTGATGCTATATGCTTCCTCGGACGTCATCAACCTTACCTACTGTAATTTCCACCCTTGTTTTGTCCTGTTTAATTAATCATATGATTGTTACCGATGTATTCCATCTAAATAGAATCGGTGGGAAGATTCAGTAGAATCATGAGTGTTGTACTGAATAGTACAACAGACAGTGTCAGAACTAGAATTTGTGTAAGACACTTCCATCTTTGTTCTCCATATTTCTTTACATAATATAGTAATACAACTCTGAACTCTGAAAGTCTATAACTCATGTACTCTGTTAAACCCTCATGTCAAAAGTGATCATCTTCAGAATAGTCATGGGTGTCACATCCGATACTCAACTCCTTTCCAGACTACTTCCAGAATAAGTGTCCTGTTTTCTAGTAGGCGCCTGTACAAAAGTACAATGTACGGTGTGGTGGAGTTATGGGCTCTAATAATGACCTTCTAGTTAGACTGAATCTTTCCTCCACTTGCAGCCGCATAAACGCCCTTCATAACTGGACTCAGGCAACAATGAACAGTTCAAAAACTTTAACGGTTTTAGCACTGTCCTCCAAAGGTCCGCGATTTGGTTTGTATTGGATATTATTACCTCTTCTGCACTGTTTATAAATGAAAGTCAGTGGAAAATGTTTCAAACTTGGGTTAAGGGAAAGGGGTTTTATATAGATGCAGCAATTTGTATCAAGAGCACTGTCTTATACCGCTTCAGCCCTCCTCCCGTCCCCTCTCCCCCCGCCGACTCAGGAAATTAAAGCAAGACTAAATGACTTCTTTTGCAATGTTACGCTACTTGCGCATGTTGGTCACATCAAAATGAGAATTCAGATGAGACAGGAAAGTATGGAAGGAGAGAGTATCTATCTTCATCTCAACTGCGTTAACTATTATTTTATGCAGTTATTGAGTAGCGAGTCAAAATGGAAGAAATCTGGAACATAATGCTGCAAAAAAAGGACCCTTGCATGAAAATTAGTTAATCATAGCCATATGAAGGAAGAACAGGACTGCTGATCTAAGAATCAGTGTTTTGTCGGACTCATTTGGAAAATTTAACCAGTAGTCTCTTTAACGTTTTCGCAACGATTTTGTATGCAATCCAGTGGTAAAAGTTAGCATTTTTGCCTCCTATAGCACTGGATAAGCCAAGAAGTAAAAACATAGCAGATTATCAAAGGAGTGGGGGGTGGGGTGTAGGGCGCGGCCTCTGTTTCATCAGAATTAGAATGAATTTAACAAGATTCGAACCCGTGGTCTAGCCATTCACAGCGTGCGCTCTAACAACTGATCTTGCCAAAGGTGACAGCAAAGTTGCTTTTTCAAAATTTTACAGAATTGTGTTGACGAGGTTTAATGGGTACACCGCTTGCTGCAACAATCTGTTTGATGTTGTGGTTGGCATCCTGAGGAATTCGTTTCAAAAATAGTTTTAAAGAAGTCTCCTTGACAAGAGGGAGGGACGTTAGAAGAAGCGCAGTCATCTATGTGAACATACTGAAGAAGGGACCTGGGCTTGAAACCACAAACGAACTGAAGACGACATTGGTATATAATATGGACGGGGGTAACGTGCAAATATCATGTCGAGTGGGAGCTCTGGAAAAAGTTAAGTGAGTAAGTAAGTAAAATCCGATTCCATAACTATGATTCCAATCTGCAGGAATTTTCATGAAACCTATGCACACAGAAGACGACCTCCCTGCAAATTATATTTTCTTGAGCAAATAGGTTCCTGTGAACTGAATGAAGCGACAAACTAAATGCAGCCCTCACTTTCATATTATTGAAGAAAAAATGCTCTCTTTTGCATACTTGCTCTTAAGTTCGTGTTTTTGATTTTCGCACCTGCTGTTTTCTTACTTGTGGTGTTGAAATTTCATTGGAAGTGTAGAATCGCTATTTGTAAACGGTCATAATCCTTCTTGTTCTCAAATATATTCTTGTGGCAGACTTATTCTAAAGGCAACTTGACAATGTAAACATGATATGAACAGATATTCATCTTTCTGATTGGAACAAAAGCATTGCAAAGTTCTTTTACAGCGTTAGCTAATGCATTCCTTTCAGTTAAACCTGACACTACGACACTACCGCTTCCTCACATTTTCAATTAAATTTCTTACGAATTCTTTGCTTCACTGTTTTGAATGCTTATATTTATCGAAATCGATGAGATATATGAAAGGCATTTAATGGACATGATAAGTGGTTTAAATTGGTAAATCATCTTCCAGATACTCTTACAGGACAAAAGGTAGCAACTTTATTTGAAGTACCGGTAGTGGGCGTGGTGTAGTTACTTGTAGCAGTTGTAGTAGTAGTAGTAGTAGTAGCAGTAGTAAAAGTAGTAGTAGTAGTAGTAGTAGTAGTAGTAATGGTAGAAGTAGTAGTAGTAGTAGTAGTAGTAGTAGTAGTAGTAG
>JAAAKL020012251.1:0-13141 GCA_010016065.2 Carybdea cf. marsupialis auct. non (Linnaeus, 1758)
CTCCTTCTTCTTCTTCCTCTTCTTCTCCTCCTCCTTCTCCTCCTCCTTCTCCTTCCCCTTCTCCTTCTTCTCCTGCTCCTCCTCCTTCTTCTTATTCTTCAGTTCTTTTTCTTCGAAACAACTACAACAACTAGAAACATAGCTTTGTCATAGAAAACGTTGATAAAGATCAGGGAAGTGGAACAAAAAATTGCTTTGCAAAAAGACCCAAAGTACTAGTATGTCTCCTTTAAACTCGAACATGTATATGATAGAATACCTTAACACTACTTTTAGTACATTAAAAACACCTCATCTATCTCAATCATGGCGATGGCTATTGCCCGTAACTAACTGCAATTGTGAAATTCCAATTTCTCTGGATGTAGTTCTGGAAGTGGTCTGGGAAGGAGTTGAGTACTGAATGTGGCTCCCATGAATATTCTCAAGATAACCACTTTTGACAAGGGGTTCAGAGTCTCAGAGCTTCACAGTTTATTAGAGTACATGAGTTATAGACTTTCAGAGTTCAGAGTTGTATTACTAGTTTATGTAAAGAAATAAGGAGGACAAAGATGAACGTGTCTTACACAGCTTCCAGTTCTGACACGAACTGTTTGTACTATTCAGTACAGATGTTTCACCTACATGTTCGAATAAAAGCGTTTTCACTTATGTAAACGTGAAAAACCTTGATGTCCAAGTGAAAGGCCATTCTGTTCCACCGAGACAAAAGAACCTTCAATGTGGTCATGTTCCAAGCTTGAGGCTTTCGCCGTTTTTGCGATATCGTGAGTTATATCCAAACGCCCCCAACGCACCCCAACACACACAAACACATCTACACCCACGTGAAATCTTATTTAAGAAACGAAAAGGTATTACTTGGTTCTCTTTTTCGCCTCCACAAAGTGGAGTTGTTGCCTTCTTGTTTTCACTATAAGTGGCAATTAATCAGAGTCTTAGCAAACTATTTTTGTTTTTGTCCTTACCGAGCCCTTTCTCTGATCGTCCTCTTCTTCTCATTACCTTTACTCTAATGATCTAATGATGACGCTACAAATTTTCAATCGAAATTATTCGGTATTGGCTTTACATTTTCCTCTCTGAGTTCTTGATGATGGTAAATGTATTCTCAAGACGTTGCTAAGCTCCCTCCACACAAGGTACAAGCAAAACGGACCATGAGTCACAGCATTTTTTTCAGCTTTTCGTCTCCATCAGATTCTCTTAAGCTGCCCTGTGGGGATGAGGTCCTCAAACTAGGAAACGAATGTCACAAGCAGATAGCCAACAAAAGATAAATCATCAAAGAAATCCAAAGAAGGCCTATTAGCAGGATTATAATGTTTACTAAGTTTCTTTATTCTAAATATATGAGATATAGTTATTTAGTTACAATAAAAACCGCTTGTGTTCTCAAATATCGATACATCCTTCTCTAACTGCAGCTTAAGTCATCATCACGAATTTCCTTTCATTTCAAACCCTAAGCAGAAGGGCGCTTTGCTCGGAAGATAGCATGAAAGTATGTGAAGAATTGAAAATAGACCTTATTCGTGGCTTTTCGTGTGTACCTAGCTATCCTTAAAAGTCCTTCAGGGAATGAATAATAAAAGAGTCTCGATCATAGCAACACAGATACAATTTCCTGACTTAATTGTCCTCCCTAATCACGTCTCTCCTAGCAAGAAATGTTTGGATTAATGCAACAAATTACAGAGATCAAATCACGGAGACTTGACTCACGAACGCTAGCATATAGATCTACATAGATTAAGGTTATGGATACATGAGACGGTGCAAGATCGCAAATCGTCATTTGATGTACTTACTCTATGTTAAAGATTTGAATTGTGCCATAACAACATTAAATCGTGTTTGGAAACGGATTCATTTTTTTAAGCCCGAGTCACACATTAGGACATTTTACCGAGTAGGAAGCCGTAGGCTTCTTGAGTTACCAAGCTATTTAATGAACATCTCATCTCTCAAATGGCCATTTTAGTAGAGTAGACGATGGATCGCCTAAGATACCTCTGAGTCAATCGTGGTGCAAGTGACTGACTACTGTAGACCACATTCGTTTGTGCCATTCACATTACTGGCTGCGTTTACACTATACAGATGAAACCAGGACGAAACCGAGTTAATTTAACTCGGTGTATATTGCTCGCTCTGACTGGACAATAGGCTACGAACGAAATGGAGTATGCCACCAAAAAATATTTTATAGTGTAAATATAAGTAACCTGAGTTCGCCTCGGCTTCGACCAGTTTAAGGGCGCCAAAATTTTAACTCAAAAGATCACATGTGAACAAATTTGGAAAAATTGTAGTGAGTCGTGTTCAAAACTTTCTTAGATGAAGCCACAGATGGAAACTCAAAGTGAACTGACGAGGAATAATGGCAAAGGTAGCCTTACTTTTGCTGAGCGATCTTGGGGATAACTGTGTTCCAGACCTCGGTTACGCACCTTCCAATGCTGTACATGGCCCATGCTTCTCAGATGAGCGTTGAAGAGTACGGTCCTCTGCTGTTTGGGAGCGACAGAAAACTGGGTCCTTTAACAAAAATTGAGGATAGTCTTGACGAAGTAGGATCTCGGGTACTTTTCCAGATACCCCCCAACACTATTGTTCAAAACTGCACTGAAAAAGAGTAACCCCACCACCTTTTCCTAACCCTAGCCCTGAGGAAAAGGTGGGGGGATTCTGTCTCTGAATGAGGAGGGGGGTATCTGGAAAGTGCTGGACCTCGTATTATGTTGTTCTAGCAAGGGCAGAATGCAAATGGAGACTTGCTATTTAAGCAATACGAATGATACGCCGAAAAGGAAGGTATATTTTAGACAACGTTTCCACTATTACTGACTTCGTCAGATCTATTGGAAATAAGACCCATATTATCACCTACCAACGACTAATATTTCCAACAGACCAGAGTAAGTCAGAAACAGAGGAAACGTTGTTTAAAATATACCTTCCTTTTTGGCGTATAATTCTTTATTGCTTGTCGGCATATTAATGAACTTATGGAAGTATTTCGGTAAGTAAAAAGCAGATTGCTTTCATTAAGAAAGGTAACAGACATCCTAGCAAATTATCTCAGGACAATCACAGAATACATACTCTAAATCAGACGCAGTTTCGGGCTCCAATAATACATTGTTTCCATGAACTTAAGCAAAGACTAGGGTCGCTAATGCCAAGCGACAATAGCCATGGCACAAGAAAGCGAAGAAGGAGCTCTGAGAGTGGGAGCACAGTAAACCACTTCTCATGTGCCTTGATACACGCTAAGTTCGTAGAATAAGAGGAACAAAATTGTGAAAGCTGAATTACATCTTGACAGATAACTTCATTACTTTGTGTGTATTCGATCTTTGATCTTTCTGAAAGCCAAGGATTGCAACAATTACTGCAAGATACCAAACTATAAAGGAAATTTCCCCAAGAAGTCGATTGTGAAATTAGTCTCTCAAGGAACTTGGTACTCGTGCAAACCATTCTGAGGATAGGTGTTCTATCATAGTTCCTTAACGAAATAATTTGAAGTTAGCTTGGTTTAGTTTATTATATTGTAGCTGCTTTTTTCTCACCGTAGAATGTTCATTAGCTTTGAAACGCTGGTTTGATATTGTTGCGACTTCGACACTATGATTCGAATTGCGATTGATGCTAGGACCAATACCGTTCCATTTCATGTAGCACTTCGAATGAGCAAGGTGACAACGAACGAGAAAAAAAACGCTGATTTATTGAGTTACACATGGAAACTCTCAATGAATCCGAAGTTGATCTAAACCAACGACAGTCAACTCTTTCTTCCTCTTAGGGCTGTATTGTCGTATAAGGATAGCGTATGTCTCCCTAGGGGATGCCTCACTGCTTATCAGGAGGCACGATGAGAGATCGTAAATATATGCAGTGAATTGGCAACTGAAAACTATCAAAGATGATGCAACTTTAAGTATTAACTGATACCTTCAGTCACCCTTTGAGATATTTGGTTGATGTAAGGGTTATACCTTTTGAATCCAATGTGCAATTCATTTAAATACCGATTATGAGGAATATCTTGTTAATAAGAGCTTTCTGAGAAAAAGAACAAGTAAAAGTAAGTATTAAAATATCGATATTTCGGTTTCATCTTGACATCATTCTCTGCAGATATTGGTAAACACAACGATCTCAGTTTGTACTTACTGATATCTCCGTATAATGGCGACAAGATGACACTGAACGTTTGAGGAAATTGTTAGATACTTGATTTTGGGAAAACCAGTCAGCATTTGTATCTATATCATGTGCCGACTTCTGTTATTGTCAGCAAATGCTCCCTGGCTATACTTTGCACACGTGTACCCCAAACAAAAGAGAAGATGTACAGTGTAATTCATCACATCGTGCCAGTTTTCTACTTTCATGAGTTGAAGCTGATACCAAAGAATTGAAGAGAAGAGATTTATCCCTCGTCTTTAAGCCACTATTCGTGCTAACCGTCCATCCCTGGCAGGCACCTGACTCTTTTTCTGAAAAACCTTTTCAGGGCACAGTTCTCTCAAATTATGAAGAGCAGAATCTCTCTTCCGGGAGAATTATTTTGCAGGAATCAGTTTTAAGCCTGGGAAAAGATTTTAGCATGTGGAAGTCATAGAGGTGGACAGAGGGTATTTCTATGATAAGAAAGTATTTGTGGATAAAAATTAGAAAACGTACATAGCATGATTTATTCTTCTCTTTGTTTTATATCCTCCTTTGCTTCTTACTATCTGATCACTTTGCTACATTGTAAACTTTAACTGTTTGCAAATGCTGCCTTCGTAATTCAAATCCTTTTTTAAGTGGCTCTTTAAGACGTATAAGCTTCACTCAGGTTGAGTTTCGGTTATCTCACGATAACTAGTAGCACGCAAATTCCGATACAACTAAGATTTTAAAGTCAGGTGCCTTGACCTTTCATTAGTCTCTTGAAACAATATCATGCTAGGTGGACATTCAATGGCCGTGGCTAGATCCTTTCTCGTACAACGATGTCATACATTTAAGATACAGTAACATCCCGAATATAAGCCCTGGGCTTATAGAGGTTAGTAAATATGTTTTGGTCAGCTTATATTCGGCCGGTCTTAAATTCAGGGGGACTTCTATTTCGAGGGTCTTTTTGGGCTAACAGGTGACTTTTGTATTCCAAAAATTCACCATTCGGTGTCCAATTAGAGAGACTAATAACAATATTTAATGTGTAAAACTTTACAAAAGAACAAAAGTGCAAGATAACAGTCTTTTATTTATGCTTCCTCACGAAACAATGTTTTTCATAGAATGCTAACTATACACACAGAATCCCAAATGTAAGCTCTGGGTCTATATTCGGAGGTGCTTAATTTTTTAGTTAGTCTATAGGGGGCCTATATTCGAGGGGCTTATATTCGGGATTCTACAGTATTTCAGAAATAAAGTATAATGTATCCCGTATCACTCAGAGTTCCGTAGTCACTCCAAACATTTACGTATCCCGAGTAAGGTCACTTAACTTGGACCGTGGTCCTTGTTTGACGTAAGACGACCTAACTTTTTCGGTTCCAGGAGTACGTCAGTGCGTACGTTCCGTAAGCATAAGATGTCTGTGAGATTGTCGGATCCCTAACTTATCGCACGCTCATCATTCCTCATTGATGGATTACGCATCCTCGGCATATCTGAAGTCGACCCTCATAGTTCACTAAGGCCTCTGAGTAAGGGACTGATTAACATGGTGGTGGTACTTGCTCAGTTGTGAGGGGACGACCTGCAGCAGGGCTTGTGGACCTGCTTCATCCTGCGAATTGTCCTTTGTTTACATGCTTTATAATTGAGGGAGAGCGTCCTCGGAACAACGTCCTTATTGCATACTGTTAGGTCTTATTAAAACCACTTTGTTTTCAAGTTTACTTTGTTATTTGCACTAAAAGATGGTATTTGGTGAGTAGTCATGCCGATTATTTATTGGGTAAGTGCTCACTCTGGACTTCCAGCTCCACCGCCGCTGTAATAAGGAAAACGATTTAACTAAGGAAGTAAAAAACCCGTAAACATTATCATTTTCAAGAAACGTTTCCACATTTCCATGTTTCCATATTTTATCTATCAAAGGTTAAACTACTCACAAGAATAAGCTGGGTAGAATACGATGGAAAGCATGAGATTTCCATTTTAAATTGTTGGATTTCGAATAGATTTCTTTCACAACAATAAATAGACAGCAAAAGTGTGCGAGAGTTATTAAGTTGATTCGCCCTCTCGTTTATTCGATAACGTAAATTCGCATTTCGGATTTAGTCTAGGTGATCTTTGTCAAGACGTTCATATTACATTGCTTCGTATCAGATCTTATCAGTACTTCCTACTCAGAAAATTCTGAGTTATTTTGTGTACTGGAACTTCTGTATTGTGCCTTAACAAGTTTTCTTTATAAGGCTAATCTATGGAGTTTCGTTCGCCTTTTTCTTAGTTCGAGTGTCTATTGACGTCATATTTAAATTTCACGTTGATGATCAGGTATCATTTAATATTCGAAACTGTGTCCATCCTCATGCGATGATTCTCCATTAAAAGGTTGATTAATTCAATTTCTCTCCTTTTCAATGGAGGTCATCGGAATCAGGCGCTGCCATTGATATTAAGCATGCAGGTATGAGGTCTTTGAAAGCTTTTTTGCACAGGTTGATATATTAAACTAAACTTTACGGAAGGAAAAAGGCACTATCTCCCATTGATTACATTATATTTCCTCAGAAACTGCGGATAACTGTCTTCTTATACAGGAGCATGTTTATTGCGTTTAACAGAGGAGCTTACTGCATACCACACGAAATGGAGGCACTCTTCGATTATTCTTGCCTCAAATTTTAAATGTATTTCCTAAGAAGATCTGATTCGTAGGCTATTCCTGCAATCGTTTTCCAAAATTGATATCAGAGGAATAATAAGCTGCTAAACTTGGTTTAAAACCGCGATAGGTCTACTGTACATAAGAAAATATATAGAAATCAGAGATACCTTTTCAGGATGATTGTAGGGCGATCACTCATCCGGGAAAAAAAGTTGAGAAAGGTTCAAACTTAAAATCATTATTGAATTATGAAGCTTCAACATTTTCAAAAGGTGATTGATATGTTCGAATCTCCCGAAACGTATTTCTCAAACTAAGAAAAATTCCCCCCGTAATCGGGTTAGTATTTGTTGATTTCCATCTTTCATTAGGTGTCTGAGGATATAAATGAAGTTGTTATTGCAGTTGATAGCTTTAATTTTTTTTTTTTTAAATTTCAGTTGTATCTGTCCTAGAAATCCTGACTCTGACTTGGAATGAATTTAAAAATAAAATCCACTTGAAAAATAAGTTTCCATTGTATTATAATAACATTTTGGTGTTTGTTACGTAAAAGGTGTAGGCGTTTGTACATTGCTCAAGGTAACAACGAAAAGAGCATGAAGATGACATAAATTGCTTAAGTAGACTTTCTTGGCTACCAGCATTATAAGTTCAATCCAATTAGAAAAATACATTGTGCAGTGTTTTCTTTTCTTTTAGACTGATTCATATTTTTATTCCTGAGTCGCTGATCTGAAAATTTATTTGATTTTATTCCTTGTTAGCATTTTCTATTATTTCCAAGTTTCAATTTTTACATTAAATTTGCATCTGAATGTATGTAAAATAGACCAATTAAATTCAAAGTTGTTTACTTACGCATCCCTATACAAAACACTTTGATAACATCTCAATCAAAAATCAAATTTCTACACTTCTTTTGGGGTAGAAAAATAACCTGATATAAAAACGGTTGAAATTTTTCCTATTTTCTATTTCTTTATTTTATCATACTTTCCTGATTTACTTGGATCTGTGCTTTTCCTATAGCTTGCCGTTTTTCATTAGAAAATAAGGCAATTCTGAACTTTGAATGATGACTTAAATTAAAAGCAGCATTGTTGTTATGTCAGTTTGAACTATAGCAACACAAGAGTGTTACTTGATAGCAACACGACTGCCTATACTTGTAGGGAGATATACAAAAAAGATAAATAAATTATATTATAGTCTTAAATACTTCATGGATCAATTGGCCTAATCTATTTATGAAGTGAAACAGTATCTTTGAGATTCATCCTTTCTGTGCAGCTTTTACCAGCTGCCAGATTTGGCTGTTGTTACCATTCAGATGCTTTTTCGAACTTCAACCTTAGTCCTAGCTTTAAAAGCGGGTCGTCTACGATCTCACAAAATTTACCCATAATTTTAAATGATTTTTAGTTGATTTGAAGTACACGTACCAAGACCTTTTACTTTCTTAGTCTTTGTTTTAAAGTTGACCTTAAATGCATGTAATCATCGATTTAATGCTTTGTTACCTGAATCATTATTTATTTTCTTTGTTGTTCTTAGTATCAAGTCTAAATTTTTGCATCAGCCTGATTTTTCGACGGTTAAGTTCCAAAAAGGTCAAGTATAACTTTATGAAAAAGTCAGAAAAGTCGAAGGCCAGAAAGCAAGAAAAAGTGTTCAAAGCAAAATGATCAAGGGACAGAAAAAGTTTAAAATTTACTGGATTTTTTGGTGCATAATCGGACAAAGTAGTATTGTTAATAACTGCTACAAATTTCATTGCAGAGGAGCACCGTTTCGCCTTAGGCTTGAACTTTGACTTTCACCTGAACTTCTTGACCCTTTAACTTATCATACTCGGTTTCGTCCATTTTTTTATTGGGAAATCTCTACTGCAACACACTTCCAACACTTCCTTAAACAAAAGGTACAGGCTGTAACGGAAAACCGAAGCAGCGATTTTTAACTAAAGTTGTTATTTGGAAGCATTAGGGATATTGTTTACGGTACAAATGAATGATGCATGCAAAGAGCACTTTTTAAATAATTGAGATACGACATAGCTAAATCGTGAAATACATACCAAATCAGGGGAATTCCTATATGTTTGAACTTACATGAAAAGGCAATACTAGAGGGTGCTTCTAGTGAAGTTTCCCTTATCTCAAATACTTGTTCGAACTTGGCATTCACAACTCCTCTCCATCGATGACATAAAAACACAAAAATAACTTTCTTGAAACTGGTTTTTGTTTTGTTTCTTTCAATTTACTAGCGTAGAACCGAAACTTCCCTTATTAGTATCATTATTATCATCGTAACAGTAATCACCATCATCATTAACATCGTCACTATCACCGTAACCATCAACTCTATTTCTGTCTTAAGTGATGCGGTATATTTGCAATTCTGCAATACCTAGAAAAAACATGCAGAGGGTCATACTGATGGACTTCATCCAGGGTCCTTTATAATGAAATAGATCCCGTTAGTTAGGTAATTTAACCTATAGCAATAGGACCTGAACTGTTCTATGCCAAATGCCAAAAAACTTTGGCTAAGACGGGTGTAGGTTTCATCTACACCTTCCGACTGTCGATGAGTTGTACTTTTGAAAGAAGTGTGACTTCCATACCGCAAATGAGCGACTGGTCCACAGTTTGCAACGGTCATGTTGTGAGACCATATCACTTCTAGCAATTCCGTTTCAGATTGAGTTGGTACATTAGAGTGTTCTGTTCTGTTTTCCCTATAATTGCTTGGAGATTAGTTCCGCCCCTGCGATTCGTTTGTATTCTTTTCAGACCAGGGATTTTATACTAATACCCTTAGAAGAAAAGGAAACACAAAGAGGCACGTGCCGTCCTCTTGCTCTTAATTGTCTCTGTCTTAACTTTATCAACCGTCTTTCTCTGTATGATCATTGACAGTGACAATTCCAAGGGGTGGACGATCAACGGATGCTGCAACTGGCATGGCAAATAAAAACATGAAGGTATGTAGTTATTACCTCTATATAACTTCAATGGTCTACTATGCAATATATATCTTAAATATATCTAGAAAGTGAAAGACAGGGCATTGGGTGACTGACTTCCTATCTTAAGAATCATGTTGCAGGAGTTAGGAAAATAAACTAAACTATCTTTTTAGTTAGCATGGTATCTTAAAATTGTTAAAAGTTGGAGACAAATATGTATTTTTGATCGTTTGGGAATCAGTGCGTTTGGAAAATAGGCTAATCACTTGTTTTTTAACGGAAGGGGCCAAGAGACGAAAACGCATGATGATGAGTCCTTTGTCAAATTTTAGGAGTAAAGTGGTCACAACGTAAGTAAAACAGGCTATGACAACTCAGAATCTTTATTTTTCATTTTTTTCACTGTTCATCCACGTTGGAAGAACGTTTGAAAGACTTTTAAAAAAAACTCACAGAAAAGGATTCTGAAAGTCTCAAGTCTCACTAAAGACCCTGTTTTGACTTTGCGTCATTATTTTAAACTCGTATCTTAGCATGCAGCTTCTCAAATGTACAAACTACTTTGACCTCTGCATGGGTCTGATGATTAAAGAATTTCCTGACGCGGATTATCGTGAATCAACCAACTGCATAAAAACAGTGAAAAGAATTTTAAAGCACTCTTTTCTTCATCATCATCCGTTGATATCATAGCAAAAGAACTCCGACTAATGCAGAATGTAAACACCAAGTTCTCTTTCAGCATGCGATCGCACACGAGCAATAACATATCATAGGAAATGTTGTCTGACTCTAGGAGTGCCCTAAAATTGCAAACTTGTCTTTGTTTGAACTCAGTTTTGTTTAGAAATTAAGCAATCGATTCGGATGCTGATAAGGTAATATATATATGCCTATTGTATTGCCAAACACCTGGTGTCTCATCGTTTTCTTTGACCAGGGCAACAATGGCGTGTCAATCATTCGTTCCTCAGGACACAGAATTTTATTGATGTGGACACCAGGGGATTGAAACGTTATCAGTTCAGCTCTCCAGTCTTTTAGTGTTGCAACAGCACAAAAAAGATGTTAAGCATTTCAGTAAACTTTACCTATGCGGTCCCTTCTAGGATAGGTTCTTAATGGTGCGAAAGAACTAGAGTGTAATCTGAAAAAAAGGCAGAAAGTTGTTTGTATTAAGCATCTACATTCATTCCGTCGTCATGCCGCCGGTATTTTTATAAAGTAACGGCGCATTTCATAAACCAAACAACTACATTATTGATATAGGGTGATAGCACTATCCCTTCCTATGAAATAGCTTTCACTGATAATCACGCTCGTCTGCTTATTTAGCGACAAATCGAGATTTGAAGTAAATGTTACGTTAACCATAACGCATGTACCCGTCATGTCACTACCTCAGTAGTTGTTGTTGTAGGAAGATGCATTTTGCTGTCACACTGCTGACGTAGCATGCAACTTCTCTCCCGAACAAACCAGATCGCTTGACACTAATGATACTCCTCTACGAAATCCTATCAACCTTAAAACTGTTTCATTTACCACTGATATAACAAACACTGAGAAGATGTTATTAACATCGTTAACTTCAAGTCAGACATCCCTTAGCATGAGGCCACGTGTTTTTCAATTCTAGCTCAGCAATTCTTACGTAGTCACCATATCCAAGGACACATCGAGTTATCTCATCCAGTCTTATTTCTATTGATATTTTCATAGGTTAATGTTGTCTACTCAGAACGAGTACCCCCTACATGCTGTGTTCGCTGAATCTTCTTTGCTTCATCCCAGCGGCCTAAGAGACGTACTAACCCCAGATATGCTGTGCTTGTTCAAGCCTTGAAATAATTCTCCCTAACGCAGGGGAAACGTTATCAAATGTTCCCTCAATTTAACCGAAATCATTAAGAAACAAAGAACATCTATCTGATATCTTGTCATAACCTTTTCCCTTAGTATAGATAGAAGCATATACATTTCTTCTACCTTGACTCTGTATTTTCTTGCGTGTCAGAGTCATCTCAAAATCGATCCACACACACGTTGACAAATTCCTTTGCATAAAAGACAGATTGACCAAATCTAAAGATCGAACCAAAACAGTAATACGAGAAAAGCGATCAATTTTAACTAACAAATAAATTTGAAGGAGTCCAGCTGTTCGCTTTCAAAAGACTGCCTTTTCTTTCTTTATGGTGGCGAGAGCTGATTAAAGTGGATGGCTCAACGTTATTTAATAGGTCCAAATGAATTACGTAGGAGGCGATGAATGAATCCGTGGTTAAAACAGAATTTTCTTTCTCGATCTTTTAACCCAGAAGCCATGATCTAGGGTCGGAGGAAAAGCGATAGCTGATTGGGCATCCGATGAACTTTGCATTGGATTTTGAACCATTTGAAATCCTGCAAACAAGCTCCAGACCCCAAGCCAAATCTTTGTGAACCCACGGCATCAATCAGTGTGCCTAAACAGTCAAGTTCTGGTCCTTCCTGATGACGTATTTTTATAGCGTTCAGCAAGAAACTGTTGGGCAGGTCAATACTCCCAGAGTTTGTCTTGTGAGATGTAGCGTCTATCATGTCACAGACGACGAAGTAAGATCATAGCATACCACCTCTTAGATGCCTATTTCTACTAGCTGAATAACGTCAGAATTACTTTTTCCTAAATTTTGATTCAGATAGGTAAATCATGTCTGATAGTTATCGTATCTGGATACGCCATTTTGGTATTGTGGGAGTGACCCACTGATTTTTAGAGATCAGTGGAGCGACCAGCAGAACAGCCTCGTTTGGACGAAGAGTCTGTCTACAATTCGTTTCACATGCCCATCTGTTTGAATTTGTATCCATGCTCTCTTGCAGCGAGACACAAATGTTTGCAAACGAAACGACGACCTTTGCTAATCTCGCTTTAACCCTATTCCTATTGGGGGGTGGGGGTGGGGGGAATCAACCCCTGACGTTTTGAAATTGTGATTGCTCTGAAACTATTTATCATTTTGGCCTGAAATTTTGTGACTTTTCCTAAATTTATCATAGCACAAGTTCACACTGATTTTTTTTCAGTCACACTTACTTCCTGTCCTGCTGTGTCATAAATGACACAATGCACCATCTAGTTACTGAATCAAATTAGCCAATCACAGTCTCTCTTTGATCAGCTCTCTTTACCAAACCCGACCCTTTGACTCCTTGTGAAGGTTTGATTTGATCCTCCTCTATGTCCTGGAGTAATGGGGTAGATATTGAAAGCTAATTGTGCCATTAATTAGAGGGCGGCATATGTAGAGGTTTAATCCCTC
>JAAAKL020012252.1:0-13140 GCA_010016065.2 Carybdea cf. marsupialis auct. non (Linnaeus, 1758)
GTTCCAGTTGAATGATATTAACTCCATGAATAGATATTAGTTAAGTACTTAAAGAGTAATAATGTACTATGGAGAACGTACTATTTTCCCAAACGAAACTTCAGCTAGATATTTTTTTCAAAGTTGAATATATAAGTGTCGTCATATACTTAATGGAGCTATAGCGTTAAGCTTTGTTGAAGGTTTCCTCAAAGTTCAGTTAAAACTTTAGTTGAAGGTTTCTTAAATCTTAAGAAAAAGGCTTACTGAAGAGTATCGCTACACATAAAGTAAGAAAAACTCTAACGGTCGAGACGCAGTCGAGTTAAAGGTGTTTCTGAAGATCTACAGAGCCTTAGACATATTGCTACAATTCAATTATGCCTATTTGTATTTTCCTCTCAGAATCTATTTATTCTGTTCCGGTTGGTTGAAACAATAGTTAAGTCAATAGGTTGTTTCAATCTTTTACCATCGATCAGGTGGCATAGCAAGTGGTTGCTGGTAAAAAGGTTATTACAGGTACACAACTGCTTACTAGAATTACACAGTAGATTAGGAAATCTGTCTGCACCTTGAAAATCAGTTTGCATTTTAAAATACGAAGGTACTCTGAAAATCGGTAGGCATCTTGAAATTTATTTGCTACCTTGAAAATATGTAGGCACCCCAGAAATCAGTTTGAACCTTAAAAATTTGTAGGTACCTTGAAAATCAGTTTGTACCTTAAAATTTGTAGGCACCTGTTTTATAACATCATAATTGGTAGTGAGGAAGTACGGGGCAAGCCCGCAATGCCAAGCACACTGCACTGCGTATGGGCTTTAAATCTGTATGGCACCTTTCAGGATCTTAAAACCTATTTCCTTGCTTCTGTCTCTTTTATTGCTAATGGGTACCATTTACGCATCGGTAGTCATGAATATAAGTCTAGATCTCTCCATTCAGTTGAGACAAGGCTATTAGTAAGAGACAGCTTTACTGAAAAGACATAGTTTTATATGATAAAAAGGACTTACGATTTACAAATAAAAACTTGATATAGTTAATTCCCAACGCGCACAGGTGATACGATAATGATAAATTCTTTAAACATACTAAGGTTTCTGTATCCGCAGTTAATACGATATTGTATTATCTCATACCATCATTTCTAGATTTTTCTCCCACAACAATCAACAATTAATACCCATATAATACCACAAAGGAATATTAAAAAGTATACTCAGGCGGAAAATGATATGCTCTTTAAAAATCGACTTTCAAAACTTAACAATTTTTTTAAAAATTTAAGCAATTGGTCCTCACACACAACAAACAATTCTCTGAGGTTTAAAACTTGATAGAAACTAGAAACCTGCTTTTTAATGATTTATTTGTGTTTAAGTTTTTGCTCGTCACTAATACAAGGTAGTAATTGCTGTCAGAGATGGTGTAAGCATTCTTAAGTGTTTCGCCTGATTATGATAAAAGTTGAATTCAGGCATACGTTTTATGAAAGCCACTTGTACGTAAAATCGAATGCATAAGCTGTCCGAACTTATCGACGAATGCATCCAGTGCTGTGCTTATAATGGCATCACTCATACCCTTGCTAGGTTAAAGGTGGATCAAGAGGTGATACTTAAAGTGTGGTAACATACATATATATACATATATGAAAAAGGTTGTTACTTAATTGGTATATCTAAAGAAGGTGTTCTTAGCCGCTGCCGACATGAAGAAACAAATGGTTTACAGCTGTTACTACAAAACTGTAGGGGTACTATCAGCTTTGAAAAGCCACTTTTAGTACAGACTGACAGCGACCTGATAAAATATTTCAATACAATCAAAACCATTTTTCAACACTTGGTGGTAGTCATAATTTTACCCCTACAGTTATATTGTATCTTAAGTAGTATATATTTTGCCATAAGGACAATAGATGCTTGATGGCATTTTCTCAACATCGCCGTTTTCAGTCTTCCCTAAAAGTTTTTCTCCCTTTTTTCTTACTACTAAATGACTTAAAATGCTTGTTAATTTTAAACCTCCCCTTTTCGATACTTTAAGCCATGTTGGTTCAAAATGATATTTGACTGATTCAGTCATGACAAATAATTTATATGCAGAGTCATTCTCTTTTAGCCCACTGCATGTCCGTGATGCACTCATGAGCTTTTGCGGCCGATTACATAGTTTTTGGCACCACGTGTATCATTTAATGCTTGAAATGGGTAACGCTTACTTATAAGGTCTTAGGTCAATAACCAATTAAAATTCAAATAATTCACCTGAAAAATCTTTTACTGTGATCATTTACTATGTCATTTACTATTTTTATATACCCATGTTGTTGCTTACTACAAAGGAGAGGCTGCGCATTACCGTATATATTACGGCTCCGCATGACCGAACATATAAACATATTGGCAGATCATAAAAAGTCTCCTTAAGGTTCTTCTTGATAGTTGTAATGGTATGCTATATCATCATCGAGCGAGCTTGGATTACGCATGTAGTGAGAATCCGTCGTTTGATCAAAGACTAGGAGAAAATAGTTCTGATCATGAGGTTGATAAGAATAAAAAGCTGTGCTTTAAGGATAGCAATCCAAGGTCATGTTGTTATCTCCGGTGTATAGAATTGGGCCTCCAGCTGCCAACTCGAAAGATTATTGTGAACTAAAAAACGGATAAAGTTGTCAATCGCTTCCAGCTCTGATAGTATCACAGACAGATACGAAGAAGAAATTTGCTTATGCAGAAGTAAAAGTGATGTTTATCAAAATATGTGATCACCAACAATCCCTAAGTACACCTTATATTCTTGACATACGTTTTCTCAGCAATAAATAACCAAATTCAATATGCAGGAAATGTCCAACTCTATAAAAAAACTGATACATATCTACACGGTTGGCAACTTTCTAACGTTCATGCATCAGATTGTTGAATATCAATGACATGATGGGCACAAACAATGACATTTCGTTCAAAAAGCGGCATGACATGAGTTCGACCGAAATCCCATATTCATAAGTGCTTAACCTAAGTTCTTTCTATTGGTAAACAATTGAACAACTTTCATCGGTTTTCTCTTGTTTTTGAAGTTATCTTCATACAAGCAACAATTATTTTGATATCCTGGTTAGATCTAGTCAACATTGGCTTAATTTTAAACTATAATTTAGAAAATTGCTGTATCAAAATGTGGCAAAAGTCTGTTTTTGAAGCCAACAATTGACTAAATATAACAGATGCCAGTATCATAAGATGTTTTTCAGACAGAAATGTTAAACATATCTCGGCTCATGTCACACAAAATGAAGCAGCAATTTTTGTAACACTTTTAACTAGACGAGGTAAACATCAATAACATTGGCTTTAGATATCTTCAAGAAACTTTTGGCCTGAAAACTCTTATTTCTGTTTTTTTGTTTACTCGCCGCAGACATTGATGGGCAAGCTATACTGTTTTTCTTTGCTAACTAAAACTTTAAATCTCCTGAACCATTTTATTATTTAAGTGATAAAATAAAACTAGTTGTCTTTCTACTTTCTGCTCCGTTTCCTGCATAATTTTCAAACATCCATACATGTCTCAAAATAATTGTACATTTCCATGATCACGAATTGTCAAGATTCTGTCAGAAAAGCACTGTTACAATCTATCTGATGGCTGGTGAAAACGACTTTCCTTGCAAAAACATTCTGTTTCCTGCCACATTCATCCAATAAATATTCAGACTTCGGCCTCTAAAGCGCCATTTTTGACCTGTGTATATTTTGATATCCTGACATCGTTTTCGCCTGAAAAATGACGGGTAGTTAACTATCGGTTGTCATGTTCATTGTTCATGTCATATCATAATAAATTGTGCTAGAAATTTAGGCAAAATAATTTTCTCTGCACTTCATGGCTGTCAGAACCTTGGTCCAAACACATTGTTCTTAAGATACACATTAAATAGAAGTGGAAATTTCTCTATCTACTTGCAGATAAAAATATACATATATATTTGTCAGGGATCGTCAGGCAAATATCTTCAGGATATAGATTTGCTAGTATGTATTTGTCAGAAATATAACTTTGGACAAACTCTTTTAACAAGAAAAGGAAAGCTATTTAATTTGCTTTTGCACTATGGAGGCCAATGTCTTCGTAACTCTTTACACTGGTTAATTAATAAGTGCCCATAGGAAGAACACCTCACAAAGTAGTATATACATGTACTATAAGTCGTGTGTTAGCCATAATGTGATCAAGTTTTGGTAGGATTGCATTCATATAACGACTTAGAAATAATCTCTTATTCTCGTTGTAATGCAATGTTTCATATCTTGTAACCCACAAACTTACGTCTACTCTTATTAAAACTGTCATTTTTTGAATTCAAACAATCAATTAAAATAATTTAAAGTTGAAGGAATGCAAGTAATTACCTTCAGATTGCAGGTAAATCTTTCAAATAGTGAGGAGTTTGGGACGTTATCTTGCGAGGCAAATGTGTCAATGATTATCTGAGTATGATGGCTTATTTCATGAATAAAAGGCAAAATTGCTATTTAACTTCAATCTTTTACATTTTACGCTGATTCATAGGATAACTTCTGTATAGGTAATGTTCATTATAATCATTGGAATTTTTAATCTATTGCAAAAGGAAATCCCTTTCAAAGTGTCTTTTTAAAGAACGACTCCTTTTCAAAACGAGAGCAAACCCTGTAAGAACAAGTGCAATATTAAGGGATGATCGAGGTCATGAAAAGCATAGAAACATGGAATCATCCATTATCGATATCAAATGTTACACGAAGGGCCCTTCAGGTTTAAATCACGTTTTATAACACTTATGAAAAAATTAGTCATCGCTTACTGCAAAAGTTCCATAGAAACTCGCACCAAATAGTGTTTGTTTGTATTTTTTAGAGTTTGTGCGTTCGTTTTTTCTTATATTTCTTTTTTAATGAGTTTTTTCGTAAACATCATATCATTTGACTACTTGTGTTTTGACTCTATGTTTTATGATAAACGTTGACTCGATTTTTTAGTACTTGGCTATAGGTTTATCTACAACCAGGAGTGAGTGGCTCACCATCCTTCTTTGGCATTGTTGATACGGATTCCTATCAGTCTCTTTCCTGAGATATGTTTAGTGTAAAAGCTTTGTTGGTGATTTAATCTGTACTTCATTACCAGCACCAAAAAGTTCGTAAGCATCAACACAAACTCCTCGCTTAGACCACAGAGTAAATATTTATGTCCATACAAAAGTTAATATCTTCATTTTTAAAGGAACTTTTTAGTGCAACAGAGAAGCATTACAAGGATTGGTTTGGAGCATTGTAGTCGTTTCCAGTATTGCTTTCATTCACATCGTTGCAGGCTGATTTCCATTAGGGACACTTCAGTTGCGCGGGCGCACATGCTTATTGTGAGAGCTAATTACTTAGCAGGATCCGTTCGCTGCGAGCACCAGTGCTAGTCAGAGAGTTCACCATGTTTGAAATACATGGACGCTCGCAAACGAACGCTGACATCATTTTGTTTATTTAAACAATCAGGCTGGAGAAACATTAAAATATTATTAGAAAACGGAATTCCTTCTCTTCCAAACCATAGATCTCTATAAATTGGCTCAAATATTGTCATTGTCATACTGGTTACAGTTAAAAAGACGTAACTCTTTTTCCAGCAACGAGGCAACATAGAAACCAGCAGCTACAACAAAGTTCTTTAAGACAGATGCAACAAAATAGCCCAACGACATTCGACTCGCAGACAAAACCAACAGCTACCAGTAAACAGCCCTTTGAGATTACTCAAGCAAACGTAGACTATGTTCTGCAGACTACGATTTTTTTTGATTTTCTTCTTTAACAAGTACAGTAAGGTTACAAGATGTTTCTCCTTGTCCAATTTCTTGGTGATTTAATTTGATTTTGCCCGCTGTAGTAGTAGAATGAGGTCAGCGGTTGCAACTGGAGATTAAGGGGTGGCGCACAAGATGTGATTGCTAAGGAGGATAAGCTTTCAATAATTTACTTAGGAGCTACGATATAAAATGTAGGGTATCTGGAAAGGCTGTTGTTCTGGTTGTTGAGGCAAGATATCCACCAACAACGTACCAAGAAGTGGAGAACAAGTAGTGGAGACCCTCGTGCCCAAACCTCCAATTTCATGGTACGATTTCCATCAATTTCTAGGTAGGAGTTCTAGAAGCAAAGTCTCGACTGGTCAATACTTTGCAAGGTACAAGTGTAAATGGATATGCTCATTTTTGCTCTGCTTGTAATCTATTGTTGTGGTGAACGACCTTGAATTATATCCACGTTGTCATCTTTACCATGAAATTCTTTGTTTTCAACAAGTGTGATAATATTGATATTACTGTCTTTTTCATTATTCACACATCTTCAAGAAAGGAATTGATAAAGTTGCAACCTGCGTTGTAAACCAATGACAATTTTGTAGTTGAGACATACACAATCAAGCTTACGTAAAAGTCGAATAAAACGCTTTCATCATGCATAAATCAAGAAAGAGGTAAAGAAATAGCTCAAGATATGCTTTAAATTTATCACAATGTTTTATATTTTTATATTTATTTTACATTATTTATATTTCATTATTTTGTGTTCCATGAGTTTAATTTGACTCTTTAATGTATGAAACAAACTTTAGAAAACGTAAAAAGTTGCTAGCTAAATTTGCTTATTGTCAAATAAGCTGATTACTGAAAGAGATGCATCACAGTCGTTTACCTAATTAGAATCCCATATGCTAGCAACGCACTTTCTCCGCTGCCTCCGTTTGTGAGGCTATTGACTGCTATTTGTATACATCGCCTTGCCAATGTTCATCCTTGAATTGCTGGATAAAAAATCTGTAGATAAAACTCCTGTCATTGATTATAATCTTCATTCGAAAATCATTGCCCGCACGCTCTGTGCACCATACAGACAGTAGCAGTTTTTAGTGGGTGGCCAATGGTGCCACAGTTCATGGACCCTTCCTCCCATAAGCCACGCACTTCAATGCCATGAAAAATAGATATAAAGTATGTGTCTACAAACAAACTACCCAAATATTTATTTTATAAGGATACTGTGACCCTAAAATTCTGGAAAATCGAAATTCGGGCTGACAGATCAGTCATATTTTGGTCCCCAAAATTGGTATTATATGTCGATGATACCACCATTCAGTTGTTTTGATCAAGAAAAATCAAACTTGAATCTTTCTAATTCCAAATTGCTGGAATATGCAATTCTAAAATTTGATTAGAAAAATTCGAGGGCCTTAGAATAAAATAGTCCTGAAATCTGTTACCAGAAATATCCCATATTGACGATCATAAATATTATGAAAGTTTATTCTAAAAATAGGCCTATATTCGGACTCAAAGTAATTTATTTTTACTGATCTTGAGATTCAGTAACATCTATTATACTCTGTGTATTCATTTTCTAGGAAGAGATATACCGTTATCATGAGTAGAGTGCAAACAGTCTAAATAATGTAAAGACTGTAAACTGCTAAAGGAGTAGTAAAAGTAGCTCATGTCTCTTACATTTTGTTCTTGACAAGTCAAACCTAATAATATAAAATTATGAATACTTTAACATGATTAAACTCCAGTTTTGAACTTAAACTCATGGACAAAAAAGTATTTACTGCCTCTCACTTTATGGACTATTAGAAAATGCTGAGAGCTACGGGGTTTTATTTTAGAGATTAGCCCTATGCAAGTGATGCAAAACATCATCAATACTTCAATAGAAAGTGGTATATCTTATTATTATTTACGCTACACATCAAAGTGCTCTAGTCTTTTTTTGTTTAATAACATCTGCTTAATCAGTTTAATTTCTTGGCTGATAAAACTTCGCTGACTCTTTCTTATGAAATCTTCCCTGGCCAAATATGTTACTATCGATCCCTGTCTAAGTACTATTCAGTCCTGCAAAAACAGCATTGTTAATTGGTGTCACATCGGGTTTCCTTGTAAATCTTACTGAGTAAAACGCCATCGAGCCTCCAGTTTGATCCCCCCCTATACTTTCTGTAATCCCTGAAACTTATATTTTGCCGTTTTTTAGGCTAATTTCAATCGTATTTTCGCAAATACTTCCATGTCCGATACAGTAACAAAACCCTATCTGTGTTTGTACCACCTTCTTGAATGTCCATCGCGTTAATCGTTCTTCAAGGAAGCCTCGCCTACTTATTATCAAGGTTCTAACCCCAGAGCGTAGATCACGAATCTCGTCTCCTTTTATTGCTGTTGTCTAGAATTTCCAATCTTCTTTATCTTTACTCAGCGAATATAACCATAATCAGTTAAAGATTCGTATTAACAGATATCGGATATAAACAGATATACGTTAGTAGTATTTAGTTGCAAAGTTGATTAGTGGTACAAAAGTTAAAGATTGCATTAAGTGATGGATTCATGTTCCTGAAGGTTTTCACCAGACACTAGTCACAGAATTGTTACGTAGAATATAAATGAAATGAGAGCGTTAAAACAAATTGTTGCAAATAACATCTGCATGAGTGACAAGTGATTTGACACTCGCTCCCTTGTTTTGATATATGCAGCTTCCGGAGTGGTAAGATGAAATGGAGTGGAGTGTTAGGGTTAATCATCTTTCTATATTAACAAATACTAAAAATGTATTTACGAACAGTAGAATTTTTTGAATAGCCTATATACAGTTAAACAAAATAGAATGAGTTACCTCAGAAATTGTTTAGGAATTTTTCATATGTAGCTATAATGTAATTAAATGGTTATGAAGTTGAAGGAATATAAAAACAGTGATTTTTGTATTTATATTCATCTGCCTCTTCCCTAGAAATGCTTGTTCTGATAGCAGTTTGGAGGTAAAATACAATTATGTACACATAATTACCCTCAGTACCGCTCGAACACACAGATGACTGTTCGCTATAAGTAAGTAAGTACTGTACTGCTCAAACATTGTTTATCAATTGTTGATTATTTGGGTGAAATTAACACAACAGTTTGTTTCGGCAATTCGTAATGAAAAAGTGTCTAACTCATGCGCTTGTGTATCGACAAAAAAACCACAAGATAGATCGGCCATCAACCAGAGGAAAGGCCCTATCTAGGAAACGTGTTTTCCTATCTAAAGCTAATTGTTTAACAGTTCAGAATAATTAGCATATTCCACAATCGGATAGAATGGAACCCAATCCCTTTCTTTGACTCGGAAACAGCATTCAAGATTTGTTTCACGTGATGTGAGGGTGATTATAGTCATTCTTTTGCGGTGGCCTGTGAAAAAGTTTGTAAATTTAACCCAATTCCAAAATCGGTCAGGGCCTAAGAGACCTCGTGCTCTATATTTCATTGATGTTCCATGACTTGCCTAATAGTTGTAAAACTTTCTGACTTTTCCTCAAAAATGAACCTTTATATTGCAAATAACCAATATGGGTAAAATTAAATGAAAGAGATCTGATAGTCTGCCACAGCGGCACTGAGGGCAAGAGATTTCTGTATTGCTGGCCTTCCTTACTCTTTAAGCCTGGGATGTCTCAGTCAAGGACGGAAACTCGACTTCTTAATATGAGGAATGTTCTCTCGGATAGTAAAAAACATGAGACTTGGAAAACATTCGATGTTGCTAAAGGAGTAGATGTGATGATATCAAGGGCAAGAAAGGAGGACATATATCGCTACAACGATGAGGTTAGGCAGAGCAGAGGTAAGTTGAGAGTCATTTCAGAGAAAGTATTATATCTGGCCAAGCAGGATCTACCATTTCAGGCCCATGGCGAGTCAATAAGGAGTCTGGATAGAGATAATTATAGGAATGTCCTAAAATGTTTGCAAATTTCGATTCTGTATTTGAACGATGTCTTCATGGGAGCTTACCCGAGTGTGTAAGGGAAATGCTGGAGTTTTTACAGGGGCTTCAAATAGTATTACGACTTTATGGAGTGTTTTGATACCAGTGGCGGCTGGTAGCCTTAAAGGATGGTGGGGCAGATTATTACGGAATGGCATTTTGGGGCGTTGGCCTGAAAATTTCGCTTGAACCACGCCCTTTTAATTGCTTTCGTTTCTTTTTCCATAGTAACGATTTATTTTGCCATATAATAATTTATCTTCTAAGTAACGACAAGCACCCCCAGAGGCCTTCACTTTGTGTGGTCATACAGCGTTCTAATGAGGGACTTTTTTCTTTTCAAAAAAATGATAAACTTTTCAACCAGGCATTTGATTTGCGTAACACTATAATACATTGAAGTGTTATATAATACTCTCTTTCATTGTTGTAGAAGCTAGCAATCATGTGTATTTTTCACTTCGGAGACGAGGGCTCTCAAAGAACAGCCGAAAATTGATCAGCATTTAATCATCTTCCAAAACAAATGCTTTTTTTATTAAAAAAGAGGTAATAAGAGTAAGCATGAAGTACCACTCCATGATTTTTTGCACTCAAACAGGTTTATTTTCAGGTTTTCGTTCCATAGACATTTAGTGTTGCTTGTAAGTGACCCTACATAAGAGGTATTTATGACGGCAGAAAGATTTTGAGAAATAGTTTTGTTAAATACTCTTGAGTAAATTTCAGGGAAATTAAAAACTTTCAAAAAGATTGGCCTTTCTTTAAAGTCTATGGTAAGATATAAGGAGAACAGAAAGCAGCAGCCTTACGAGTCCCTCAGTCTGGGGAAAGAAAGAGGAAAAGTTTGAGGTAAAAGAGAAATGCAAGAACGAAAACTAATAGCCAAAGTGTGACAAGCTTGTTTAGGATTCTAGAATTCCATAAATAAGACGTTTCAAGTACGGTAGATCACAAGATTCCTTTGTGCAATGTTGTCAAGTGGAATAGTCAGTGGTCAATTCAAGTTAACTATTAGAGTAACTACATTAGTTTATCAAAATCCCGTCAATGCAATTGTGTAAACCAGTCATGTTCATCAGTCGTTCAATGAGATCCTTAGCATTTCCGAGATGGGCTTGTTCCATAGTTGCTAAAGGAAGAGGCACATCGAATTACGCTCAGCCCTGTCAGAAAAAGGGGAATGAAATAGAGATTAGAAAATCAACCACCTTTTGCACCTAAAGAGAGAAGTTTGGTATTGCAGAAGTAAATAAATGTGTGGCCTCCTTCATTTTCTTTCTTCCGTTGGGTAAAGAAACGGCAAAATAAAATTGATTGGTCAACTAATTCAGTTATGAATTGATCGGCCCATACATCATTGGTACGTGGAATGTCCTAAATCAATCAATCAATCAATCAATCAATCAATCAAATTTATTTGCTACCATTCAGCATGCTATGTTTACAAGACATGTAACATAATATACTTAACATACATTTCAATATTTCAGAACGCTGAACGGCAGAAGGAACGTACCTATTTAGCTGCAAGCTATTCTAGTGGTACACCCCTTACAAAACTAGACAAATCTATCACGCTAATACTGTATCGAAGTGGTAATAATCAAAGCCATTGTGGAGGTCATCTGAAAACTAAATGATAACATTTTCATCAACCTCGTTTTGAATCAGAGTAGTAATTATTATGGAAACCAACATACGTGCAAGTGCTCGTTTACTCAATCATGGTTTCATCAATTGGATTTTCCTTTTCTTTATTTCCTTTTGGTTGAAAGTATATGGGTTCTGTTTTTTCTATATTCAAAGATATCTTATTTGCAAGAAGCCAATTCCAGAGTCTTTTAGATCTATATTGATTTATTTTGATGTTTTTTAGACTTGGCTTATCTACAACATATATCAAGCCGATATCATCCGCAAAAGTGGATTACCTTTGAATATTGTATTCACCTATGAAGTTCATAAATGTAAACCAGAAATAATAATGGGAATAAAACTGAGCCTTGAGGTATCCCATGTTCAATAGCAATGGTTTCAGAGTCAAATCCATCGATTGCAACTTACCGAGTCCTATTGCTTAGATAGGATTGGATCCAGTCATTGACAATACCCGTGATTCCATAATACTGTAGTTTATTTAACAGTATTGTATGATTTACTGTGACGAAGGCCTTTTCAAGATCTATAAATATTCCGTAGACTCTTTTATTTTGATCTAAAGCATGTTTTATGAGCTCTCATATGGCAATAAAAGCATGTATTGTTGAATGGTACTTGAAAAATCCAAACTGTAAGCTATAGATAGAGTGTTTGTTTTGTAGGAATGTATATATTCGTTTAAACATGGCCATTTTAAACACTTTATTAATGTTTGATGGCAAGGATATTGGTCCGTAATTAGTCACTACTACATTGGACCCTTTCTTAAATATAGGAACAACTCTTGCTTTTTTGGGACACTGGAGGATGTTGCCAGTCTGAAATGATATATTAATTAAGTCACTAATTGTTTCAGCTAATTTATCACTTAGAAGATGCAATATGTTATTGGTATGCTGTTTGGCTCTACTGCCTTTGTTAACCCTATGGATGCAATGTAGCTTTAAATTTCAGATGGATCATTCGGAGTCAGGAATAATGACTGCATTACAGGGTCAGTTAGATAATCTTGAAAAATTTTGTTTCCTGAGAATGTTTTCTTCTCCAACGGTTTGGTGGCTATATATGAGAAAAGTTGTTGAATTCATTTGCTATTTCACTTAAGTTTGAAATTAATGTTTTGCCCTTAAGTATACAATACCGTTGATTCAAGGTTTTAGGCTTTATTGTGATAATTTTATTGATACCCTGCCATAGGTTTTGAAGATTGTTTTGATTATGTGCAAAAAAGTATCTGTAGTATTGTTTTGTACTTTGTCGAATTGCCTTGACCACTCGATATCTGAAGATTTCGTACAAGTTAAATTCAATGTCTGTCTCTATAGGACTTTTACATTCCTGGGATTTCTTTAAAATTGCATCTCTTTCATCAATCAGTCTCAAATTTTGTTTGTCAATCTATGGTTTTAATCTTCATTTGTATTCTTTATTTTTCTTTCTAGTTTAGGGAGCATATTTTTCTAGAACCCTTGTCACATTGTCGCATTTTTTGTTCTTATTTTTAGATCAACATTTAGGATGTTTAGGGTGAAATTCTCTCTGTCAAAATATTTGAAGTTTCTCTTATAAATAGTCTGGTTATTTGAAGTTTCTCTTATAAATATTCTGGTTATTTGGCATTTTCCCTTATTTT
>JAAAKL020012253.1:0-13140 GCA_010016065.2 Carybdea cf. marsupialis auct. non (Linnaeus, 1758)
CAATTCTGACGATTTTGTACTCTGAGGAGTGTCAGACGAGAAAAGCTTTTCAGTACTAAAATGTTTTCGCTATTTCGTGCAGTTTTACTGTTTTGCACCACCAACAAACTATTTAGATAAGTAGTTATGGCACCGCTGCAAATATGATCAAGATTGGATTCATACGTACCTAAGAACCCTAGTGTGTGGAAGAGGGATGGCAATAAAAATCTCTATAATTTTAAACTACAGAAGATCCGTCAGGTGAATTCTAGTAGGATCATAATTTACCTGTGTTACTTTCGTATTTTTTACCTGTTGTCATAATTTGTTATTGTTTTCAAAACACCGCCATTTCGGAACCGGGATATTGCAAATCTTAAAGCACAGCATATAAACGATCAGAATAAGCTAAAATCAACAAATCTCAGATAATCTTTAAATGTTGATAAACAAGTTGTGAAAGGAATTGATAATCCCTTTTTTACCTTAGCTGCTTTGCATACCGCGAGGTAATTAATACGAACTTTACTGAATGTTCCATTTAGTTTTCTGGTAAATGTTATTATTCAAAAAGAGGTTATATGCATGCCTTATTTTCCCTGAGGTAAGCAAAAGTTTTAACGCAATATCTTCCAGGAAAACTTGTGCCATCCTTCTCTTAAGCTTTTCCGTAGTGCGGAGGGAACGTGTGACGTCACGATTTTGAAAATGTTTGAATTTTTGAAAAAATACTCAATTTTCTTGTTGCCCTTTTAGTAAGAACGCCAATAGCCAAAATTGAGAGTGTTGCCCTTTCCTAACAGCGAGATATCAGCTTTCAAATTTTAAATCTCTCTAACATAACCCTATTATTTGATGCTGGTTCCTGACCTTAGTAACCAAGGAATATTAACAGAGTTTTGATCAGAGATTTTTGAGATCCAAACGCTTCTAGTATACTATCTACACTACAGGTCTTGTTTTTTGGGAAACAGCCTATTCCAGTATTGCCTGTAGTTATGCCTCTGGAGTGGAATCTTACTATTTCCCAAACTTTTGATTTGTGACGTCATACGTTTCCCTCCGCATTGTCGCATTGCAAACCGGGGGTTAATATGTCGATGGACATATGTGGTCAGTAATGAGCAGAAAACTTTATTGCGCACTTTGGGCCGTCTGATAACGATCGTCTCCAAAATTCTACATAGAACATAAAATAGTTTGTTGCTGGTATGAAACACTAAAACTGCACGAAACAGCGAAAACATTTTAGTACTAAAAAGCTTCTTTCGTCTGACACTCCTCAGAGTACAAAATCGGCAGAATTGAGATCGAGAAGAAATCAATAAAACGTATACCAAACTGTGTTTTGAACGTAGCCAATTAGAGTCTGACTGCTAGATTGGTGTTGTGTTGACTAGTCAGTATCAGTGGAACTGAATGGTTAACCGAGAAGGCCAAAAAGAAAGACAAATTATTTTTGTCTGCAAAGCAACGGTTTTATTGCTTTGATGGGGAGGGATTCAAGGACCACTAAGTAAAAGGCCTAGGTAAAAGGACCTAGTTCTACCTATTATGCGAAAGCGATTATCTGTATACAATTTTGCACAGCCTGGGTTTTCAAGCAAGTGCTGCCCCATGTCAGAGTCACACCGCTTAGCAGTGAAAACCGCTTAGAAGATAAAGTGAAAACTCGCCTCCGATCTGCTGCTGACAATCTAAGCAACGGAGCCTTTCAACAATATCTATACGGTAAAATTGACGATGATGTGCTAGACTTTGTAATTGAAACACGAATGTCAGGTGTAATCATCACATAAACAAGCCACGTGTCATTTCCACAAGTCTTATACTTATAAAAACACAAGTGTTTCAAAGCGTCATGAAAACAATGCATAACATCGTTGATATAAAATATAGTTTCTCTCTAATTTCTTTTCCCCCTTTTTCTATTTTCCCCTTAATCTTTACGTTTCTTCCTGCTGTCTTCCATTTTAGTTGGTTTGCTCCTTTTTGACTATTCAACTTCTTTAAACTACAAATTCAACCATAATTTTTGTCAATAAATTGTCTATTGAGCCATTCCCTTATTCCTGGCTGCCAGCTACGTTCCAAATTGGTTATGAGGTTTGATGCTTTTATCATATGCTAGTACTGTATACCATGTAAAACAGTTCTAAAAAAATTCAAGTACGATGTAACTCAGTTAGAATTCTGCTTATAGCCCTGTACCATAATCGCAACTTTTTTTTGCTCAACTCAAAAGAGCTTTATGGCTCAAAACTCTATATTTCTTTAATCTGTTATAGCAAAAATAAAATCGATCATAACTTTATTTTACTCAAATGGTGATGTTTAATTTATGATAAGCGCCCTGCCTCAAACAAAAGGAAACCCTCGAATAAGCACACCCCTAAAAGATAGAAAACTTTGCACACCCCGCGGTTAAACAAGTGATTACAGTATGTAAGGTCTACAAGGTGACGAAATACGTGTTGCTAAAACATGTGTAACTGACCCTTATTCAAGTACAAAAAGAAAAACTTGCCCCCTGGAATTTCTGGGGATCATCCCAGTTTTCCAACTGGACATTGCAATCTGTTTTATTTGGCAACTCTGCCCTTTCTTACTGGGGGATAAGGAACACGATAGGAGCAACGGTAAAACCGGCTCTATTTGTTGGCAGTCTTACGACAAAACACTAGATCATATTCAAGCTCGGTGTTAAAACATAACAGTGACTCAGCAGTGCTCCTAGAGGCTGACAATACTGCCTCCAGTTAACTTGTCCTGGTTAGAATTAAAATTTGGAACGCAAATCTCTTTTTACAATTATTTATATAACCATACAGGCACGAGAACATAATGTAATAATCTAAAACGAGTATTGCTGGTTTGATATAGATCATGAACTGAGTAGAGCCCTGCATCTTTTTACTTCATTCCATAGCTTTTCTTAGACCTTAAAAACCGATTTCCTTACGTCCTTGCTCCAATACAAACTCCTGGTAAGAGCTAGGGTTTCCTTACATCTCTAACGTTCCTGCACTAATGTCAAATTGTAGGTAAAATGGCTTCCTTCCAGCCCCTGACGCAAGGCATATTCCCAGTTGGAAAGAAGGTTTATTCAAGGCACTGATTTAAGGCACAGAACTAGTACTTACAAAAAATATCTCAACCTCCCCCTCAAAATCAGATTCTTAGTAGGGACAGAGAATTCCCTGCATCTCGTCATGAAAGCAAATTTTCTGGTCGGATTTTACATTAGACAAGCTCACCGTTCCTTCAGAGAAGAAATATTCAAAATTTACAGATTCCTGAAGTCTGATAATTTATCGTCAACAGCTTCATACGAACTGAGAAATGATATTTACGTGCCTTTAACAGTCTGAATTTTACAAATAGATGATCTCTAACATTTACTGCGAGCTCTAAACTTTTCAATTGTAAAGAAAAGGACTCTGAGGACTTTACAGCTACTGAAGTTTCCTTAAAAATTGAGTTCCGTACTTTGCCAGGCCTATTGATTAGAAAAGTTTTGTGCAAGTGAAGTCAATGCTTTATGTTATGAAACAGGGCGTCAGCAATGTGGGTGGGCTCTTTTAACCTTTACTCATATACCGTATCAAAACTTATTTATTAATAAATTAAAATTATTTATTGTATTTAATTCCATATTCATAGGAAATAAAATTCTATGTACATGCAATAAAGAGACTAAGTATTAATATCGTCTTGCTACCAATTTCCGTAAAGTGGACTAACCACTTCAATCTAAAACCGGGTCTATGTCACTGCATGCATGAATTGCAATGGCTCCTTGGCAAGACTGGGACCAACAGATAGGAATTATGCTGAATCTTACATGAGTTTGATCTAGGTGCTAAAAATTACCTTCTTTATGTAACAAGTGTCGTCGAAAAGAATGGAGCTTTCAAGCTTTAGTTTACAGCATCCAAAATGCATCCAGTTAAAAAAGCATTTCACGTAAAGCGAGAATTGCTCTGGCTGCCTTGTAACATGAAACGAGATGTTGTATAAACGTCTTTGTTGCTTATTGCTCTGCTGCTGGGCTGACTTGTACTCTTGCGATATTGAGCACTAAACCAGTACGGTAGGCTGTTTTTGGTCAATTGCATCGAGTAACATTTATATTTAGTAAACATTTTCGCCAGACACTGTTCACATCGTTCCTCTTGAGTTAAGGGAAAAATTTTCGAAATAAGGTTGTAGAATAGAGAAGGATGTTGACAAATCCCTGAAAACAAGTTGAAAGCAAGGCGAATAGAAATCTGTAGTTAGCATATATGACCAATGGAATATTAATAGACTGACCATCAATATTCTTTTATTGTAATAGACATACTACTGCAGTGTTTAGCTTGGTAGCAGATCTGGATTGCAATGATATGCAGGGCTGCATTTACTCAGCTCTTCAACAGATACAACAAGATATACACAAAGGCCTCTAAAGTGCGGCAAAAACTGTTATTGAAGTGCGGGTATTCTTGAAAAACAAGTACTGCAGTTTACTTTTAAGACTAAGAAGCTCGCAAAAGACTGAAATAAGTAAACTAAAAGGTGACAAAAACTAGGTTTGCCTGGATGAAAATTACAATAGATTATTTGATACACCATTTAAGAGATATGGCAGGCTTTAAACTCCACATTTGCTCCTTGCTCGGAGATTCCGCTTTCAGAAACCATTTTATTCAAGTGTGGTGCTGTCTTCGGAAAACCATGACTAACAAAATTATCACAAAAATTGTTTCTAGTCACCCTCAGAGATAACTTCTGAAACTGTCGATAACTTCACCTTTTACGAGAAGTTGTAAACCTAGATGCTGCTTGCAAAAAGTGGCTCGACGTATTGTGCAGGCTTTGATTGATAAAGGCAAGATCATTGGATTTTTGTAGATATTCCCACTAGCGTGTGTTTAAATGATCGAAAATACCAAGCGTTCCGCTCACAATGGATCAAGGATGAGCTGAGCACCATACATAGCCGCACCTAGTTGCTTAGAGCCTCTCCCCACAAGAGCAATAGTTTGCTCTCTAGGACTATTACTGTCGCATAGAAATAAAGAAACAACCCACTGTCATTTTGTAAAATGGTTAGAGTATAACTATTGTTTCATTAGAGGTGGCTCTACACAAAGAGAGATCAAGTCCAACACTATCTTTACGTAATTCGCATGAAGACGTTATTGTTTGCTTTTTTCTAGACAATTTCTGGATTAGTAGCTTTTCATCCAAGTTGATGCTGAGCTCCTGTTTTTTTTCTGCTTGAAATGTAACCCTCTACTGGCTACCTAGTGTGTTCTCACCTAGTGAGCTTGTAGGATCAGGATCAGAGATCTTCCATGATTTATTTGAAACCGAAATTTAATCTGTAACATTCCAGCCTAGTTTATGCTACGTTACAGGGTTCCGTTGATATAGTATCTCATAAAGGGAGCAAAATAGGAAAAGATGAGAGCTGATTGACTTGTGTCGATTACCCCTCGACTGTTAGAAAGAATAGATATAACCCAAAAATGCATGTATAAGTGTTTAATATACAAATTAAACTTTTAGAGAATGATCATCTGCGCTTGATTTGTGAAACAACGCAAAAGAATTACTTACATTGATGTCAAGAAGATTCGATAATTGTATAGTTAGTTCTAGAAATATAAATTGGTAGCTAAGAATCTATCAGAGTAGAATATATATATTTCTTATATTTCTTTATAAATAAAATACTGGATTTTTATAATGGAGGACTATTTTGATGGGCAATTCAATATTTAAGTACACTTTCACAAGTTTGTGTTTTCCCAACCTAAGTTTTTGAAGTTCAACAGAGCACATATACTTGTGAAGCCTCCTCTGCGATGCAATTTACATCTAAATCTTCTGTAAGAAATATCGGTATGAGTAAGGAGCCGATCGAGGTGATCTGTCGGCAAATACCCATTAAAATGACCTATCTCTTTCTCCCCCTCCCACCCAAAATACTAGGCCGCTTGCAATTCAAAGAGAAATGCCTACCTTAAAATTCGTTATAAATGGAAGCATTTGATGTAGTTATGAGTGCAAAAGACAGCAATTTCATAAAACAGGCTTGGAAGAAACTATCACAGAGAAGTCTTCTGTCATTTGGACAAATTTACCTTCTGATTGCTAGTCAGACTATGGCACTCCCGACAGCCGATCATCCGATATCATAAGAGTTTCTATATTGTGATTTGACATTGTCAAAGGATGCCAAGTTATTGGTAACTTTTCCTTGGCAGTTTACAGGTTTTAGGGAATATAATTATTCAACGGATAATAGCATTTAATAGTATGACTCTGCCTGTTGCTTGTATACGTAACAGCATTTGGTAATTGCAAAGAAGTAAGCCAATTGGCCTTATACGGAGATCATGCGGTGTGACGTCACGAATTTGAAAATTTTTCAATTCCGGGGAAAAAATCAATTTTTATGTTATCCTATTAGTGAGAACGCCAATGGCCAAAATTGAGAGTGATGACCTTTCCCAATACGGAAATATCAGGTTTCAAAGCTTGGAATCTCTCTAATAAAACCCTATTGTTTAATGCTGGTTCCTAACTTAAGAAACCAAGGAATATTTTTGAGGTTCAAACGACTCTAGTTTAAACACTATCTACACTACAGGTCTGCTATTTTTGGAAACAGCCTATTGCAAACATGCCTATCGTGTCAAATCTTGTTAATTGTGACGTCATCATTTTCCCTCCGCATTGTAAAAGAAATGATACCGTATTGACCAGGTTGTGATAGCAAGATGCCAAAAAGACTCGCTAGCAAATTTGAGACCTTTCAACTTTTGAACTTGCAAGTTAGTTATTTAATTGTTAACTTACCATCCCACTGATGAAGTCATTAAGAGACGTATTGCAGGAAGGTACAGAGTCATGGCAATACTTGGGCGTTTCTTCCTGCGAAGGGAAGACAGGAACAAATTTAATTTATTACATTGAACTAATTCACATTTTTAGGTAAAAAACGTTCTAGCAGGCTAAAGGATTCTATTGCAAAAAACAAATCTAACAGAATGCTTGTTGCGATTCTAAGAATGTATGCAGCGAAATACAAGATTAAAATTGAAGCGCCGGGATCTATTTGACTGGTGTCGGACAAAAGCTTTTTATCTTTTAAAATCTTAGTTAACTTATTATCAATGTTTAATGGCTCACTAGCACAGAATTGAGCGGGAAGAAGTATTTTACATGCAAATTTACTTGATTTTTACTATTCTTTGCATTATTTTTGGTAGAAAGGTTGTGGTGTTTGCCGTTGTTCTTTATAGAGCGTATTTATGACGTCATCAAGTTAATTTTTGTTAAGTTTACATTGTTTGCTAATATACGTCTGAATAAATTTGAGGAAAAGTCATAAAGTTTGAAACATTTTTGGAGAGTTGTTCATAAGATATCAGATAAGATAGAGATCGCAACGGGTGTAGTAACTCCCTTCTCTCCCCAAGTCTGGATTTGACCCAGCGATACATCATTATGAGTTGAGAGAGGCAAGGCAGAGCAACGCAATCTCTTGCACCAATATAAGCACTACAGGTAACAATTTGCTCTCATCAAATAAATGGCTAACTTGGCATATACCTTTTCAATATTTCAATTCCCTTCCCTACCCTATGATATTGATTAATATAGAACAACAGGTAAAGACCCGCAGCGGTCTAGTGGATACGTTCCTCGCCTTTAGTTCCGGAGGGTCACGGTTCAAATCCCGGAAGGGCCATTGATGACGTCAGGAAGGGTATCCGGTCTTAAAATGCTCTATGCTCAAATTAAGGCGCATGTACATGGGCACCGCCTTAACCCATGCAAAGGTGAGTGCACAGCGTTAAAACTGCATCATCATCGAAACAAAACAGAACAAAAGGTAAAGTGATGTGTAGCGTTACCTAGTTCAGTAAATTATTATGCATTGTGACATATTAACAATACATGCAAAATATGATAATAAATCACAAATATTATGATACAGTCCATCAGTCACTTAATTTGCCTGTTTTTATTTACTTTGCTTCTGCCTAAATGCTATACTTTTGGTTTTCTCTGCTTGGTAACCCCATTTTTGCACTCCTCATTTTCATAATTCATCCCCTTCCTTGATCTAACACTTAACAATGATTCGTCTGGAAACCGTTGTTTGTTTTCGTAATTTATATCTAGTTTTCATATTTAGCGGAATCGTACTTGTAAGTTGATTAATTTCCATTAGGAGGGCATTGTGGTCACTTACGTTCTTACCTATTGTATGTATGAATGTTTAACCTGATTATCGAAGTCCCGTTTTATGAAAAGGTAAATTGCGGTTATGGTAATTTTAGGTCAATTGATCAGCTTACATCTTTGTGTGCAGGAATTTTATTAAGACGGTTGTTAATGGAATTTTACTAAGTTGAGATCTATTTACAAAAGGAGGGGCATTGAAGGAAAAGATGGGCTATTCCTTCAACAGTTGTTTAACCATATTCTCTTCCTGCTTTTTCTCACAGCTGACTAACTTGGAGGTACAGGTCGTGGGGTTGTTAACCACCATTGTAGCTTAGCAAACATAAATTCCACGGTATGAAAACTTGGACCTAATACTACAGTCCTTTACTACCACAATCTATAGAAATAATTTTATTTTGATTCGCCATTTTTATTGATGTAGATATTTTTCTTGTTTACCAAGGTGGTTGGACAGCACTGATCAAAACGTCAATTTTGCTGACTTCAGCAGAAACCACGATAAGCCTGTTGAAGTTCGTTTGTATGTAAAAAACCTACATTACAGACAGAAGCATTGCAACATTTTGCAGTTTACAATGAAGGCTCAGCTCAAAAAAGTAAAATTATAAGCTCGATTCTGAAAAAAATGTCGAATTTATGTGCGATGATTTTTCAACTACACTCCCATTTTTCAAAGAGAGTTGTAGAGCTGATTATATCTGTAGTCTATTCTCAAAATTATAAAATTATATAAAAGACATAACAAAAGTAAGTGAGGAACTTTTATGTCCCTAACATGTGTCGATGGCATTTTTGATTGAGGATATATGTTTGGAGCTACCTCCCCCAAAATTTCATTGGAGATATCAGTGGAAATATACTTCTTTATTAGCTAAGATTATATGTATTCCATGTTGCTGATACTAGTAATCTTTAGTAGTTATTTCCATGAATAAAATAATAATGAATACCCGTAGGCTTTGGAATCAGTAAAATTAAATATTTTTTTAGCCAGCAGCAACATTTCTACTCGCGTTTCTTAAAACTAATTAAAGCTACATGATGTAATCAAAGGATAAAATGAAAAGTTTAAAATTTCAAGAATGGAGAGGGACATGGGATAGTAAATTCTTTGTTAAGGCGGTCTATGCCTACACTAGTAGTTCTTAACAAAGATATTCCGTTCACCCATATAACTATTATAAAGTTAAATAGCGAACATATTATAAAGGGGTTCTCGGATCCTTATGGTTGATGTCTCTTCAAGCAAAGATAAAACGGAAAAACTATATTCTTGGAGCGGAAAGGGCTGAGGGTCTCTCCCTTCCCTCCTCTAAAAAAGATGTTGGACGTTTTTTGGAAAATTTTTTAATGCTAAGCGTATCATGGCAGAGAAAGGATTTTAAGACATTTCACAAAGTTTTCAAACCATTAAAAATGCTCATCACAGAGACACAGTGACAGAATTTTTGTGAATTCCAGGGCAAGCTTTGTTACATTTGAGCTGCATTTAATAGCTAAAGTAAACCCAAAAATGAGGAGAAAAGGACTGGTCACTTCAACTTTCTACCCGTATTCTCATGTACGTACACGTGTATTAAAGTTAGTGCAATGAGCATGCGCAAACTATAAGGCACATCAATATTCACCAGTACGTTAATTTGTTTCAATTTCATGCTTTTCTCCTCGCACTGTCCATTTCCTCTTGAAGTGAGTGGGTGTATGTCACAAATACGACTTTCAGCAAAAAACGAAACGAAAAAAAGGAAGGAAAGAAGCGATCGACAGGTACAGAATCGGATTGATTCTTACTCTCAGCGATTCGTGCACTCATTCATTTTATGTTCGTGACTGATGTTTCTGAAATTCATTTTTCCTGTTATTTTTGTAGTAGGTTGTGCGCACACGTCACCTAGCATGCCATGATCTATTCTCAGCGGGTTAGAAAGGAAAGACGGCTATACTTTCATGTCGTATCAATGACGCGAAATTGTATTTTGTAGTCTTGATTTCGATCAAATAGTAGGAGTCGAAATAGGACTGATTTTTGCGTGATAACAATTTACAACCATTTTCTCAGCTGGACCCTACTATCAAATATCTTTTAAAGCAAGCAATGTAAAATATTTTAAACCGAAACAAGGGAAGTCTTTCACTACGTCGAGGGCACGGTGGGGCTTTTGTAAGTGTTGAACAAGGGAGAACTCATCGGGTCTCCATCGTGCTGTCTCAAGAGAAGCTATCTCCCAGTCTAACTGAATTGTCACTAAACGTTTACTAACTTTCAAAGCTAACTGAGATTCTCCCCTCATCTTTAGAATAATCGCTATTGAGAAGTGTGCTCGAAATACGCAAACTTCAAGCACGAATAGTTTCTGACGGAGAGACACAGTATCGTGGACATGAAGTTATGAGTAAGATATTTCATTGACCTTAAGTTAAAGTCGCCTAAGGGGAATATCTTTGAAATTGCTATCATAGAAACAGTGTGCACATAGGGTTAGGGTCGTAATTTTCATCTTCAATCACGTTACACGCTGTACTAGTAATGGTGATACAGACCGTTGAGGTCAGACTGTATTTCTGCAATTGGAAAATAGTACTGATGTTCATCATGGGAAACATTTAAAAGAAAACTCAAAGTTAGAAGAATGAGCAAGGAAGGCAATGCTTTAAAAAGACATGCTAGTATAGCTATTGTGGGAGCGTATCTAGTATTGACATTTAGGGGTGCCAAGTACTTTTACAATTTAAGAGTTAGTCCAAAGGCCATAGCTATAAAAGTTATATACTCTCTATTAGTCAAGATTTAACTCTTCAACCAAGTTCGATACCCACTTCCTCGTAAGTCCGCAACCAAACAGCATATAGCAGCGAAGCAGTTCAGAAGCCAGCAGCCTGAAGATGGGAGAAGTAACTCTCAAAACGTACCTCAGAAAAGACTACGACCCAAGACATGATAAACATCTACCATCAAGATTTAACTGTTGTGATGTACTCATCAAAGCTTAACGCGTTGGCTATACGATGTTCTCAAATTTTGTTTCACTGGGAGGCTTTTTGCCTATCAGGGCCATCTCCCCGGTATTATTTTGGAACCCACCGTTGTTTTGGTGCGAATTTAAGAACTCAGTAAAAAAAATTCTAGACACAAAAAGTATCTTTAAATTATATCTATTCATCAAGAGAATATAATTGTGTATGTGCAAACCAACCTGGAAGGTGAAAGGACGGACCTAGTTTCTACACTTCGAAGGTTATGGGCCAATTTGGCTACCAAATTCAACATGACAATGTAGAATAAATTGTGGTCATCTTCAATTTTGCAATGTAAATTGTCTATTTTCCTACAGTTAAATCCTCACCTTCATGTCTTTGCACCGCGTTTATTATAAACAAAGTAACTCTAGCATTATTGCCTCTGAACTCAACCGGCATTTTCTTGTGAAATTTTAAAACATATCTAACAGTAATTATAACGCCAAAATTGTTCCATTTGATGACAAACGTATCTTAGATACAAAACAAAACGTTTGAAGCCTCTAACAAGTAAAAGCGAGAAATGGTGGGGGTGAATTCTGTGAGGATCCAAGAACCCTCCAATTGCAAAATAGGGGTATCTTACTACAGATTGATTAGGCTAACTAATTACTAACTAAATCAAGTAACTATGTAGTTCACCAACAGCTAGCATATTATCAACAGCCGAGTAAATAAACCGAATAAATTGTTTGAGCGTTCGCTTCAGGTAAACGTCTCAAAAAATGTATCCATGATTCGTGACGAGGTTTTCATCTTTGTCAATATGTGAGGGTTTGGTTTCGGGTCAAGGGTGTTACCTTTTGTTGTGTTCGAGTAATTATACCCCCGCCCCCAAGAACAGAAATTATGTAAAACACCAACTGTTGAAAACTCATTCTTTTCTAATGATCATTAAGTCCTACTACCAAAAAAAATATTTTCCACAATACGTTTATATACAAACTTTTGCAAAATTTTAAGGGTGCAAGACATCATGACTTCTCCTCTCAGCTGACCACTGAATGATCTTCGCCTCCACATTCCAATAATTCTTAAACAACAACTAAAGAAAAACCGTATTCTTCTTTACACATGGAAAAATTTTCTTATGTCTAGACTTAGGTTTCAAGCAAGAACTACACTTAGTAATACTTTCTCTTTGATAATAATGATAATATTTAAATATAAAATAAAAATATAAAGATGTCAAGGCAGGATGGACTTATCGTTTAGTTTGATAACAGTTGCATTTACTTTGTCATGCTTTTCAGTTCTAAACATTCCTCAGATATCCTAAATTTCTGATCTTTGTTTAGAAACAAGAAAATGATAAAAATGTCCTCGTCCTCATCGATAGAGTAATTGCTGTCAGCATGATACTATGAGAAAGGAGACAATATTTGTTACTGTTAACTATACAGGCGATGTGTTTGCCTGTGATGAAGTGTCACAGAATTTGAGCTGAAATTGAGTGAACGTGCAATTCAACTTGAAAACGACAAAAACTTTGTTCCCGCTTGCTTCCTTTCTTCTTTCTGCTCCCAATCATAACATCAAAACCAGTATATATTCTTTATAAATTAGAGTCAGCATAGCTTCATTCTGAAACATCTTTATTGTGGAATTTTATGCTTTTTATTAGTGATATTTTAGCATCAAGTGATGCATCTATTGACTTCCCACTTCTTCTGGATGTCTCTTATCGTAAGACTTGCTTTATGTATCATAGAAATGCATTGTTAACCTTCAAATATAGCTCAAAATTATGACAAAAGGCTTCATACAATATCTGTATTAATAACATGACATGGACACTAATAACGTCTTGCTGAAGGCGTCAGTACATACGTCTTACCGTTGCAACCAGCCTTCATCCTTCCATTGCTTCAAGTGGTTAGTTGTATATTC
>JAAAKL020012254.1:0-13139 GCA_010016065.2 Carybdea cf. marsupialis auct. non (Linnaeus, 1758)
CTTATAATTGATTTTATACGTACACACGTACGTCATTTTAACTCAGATAACACGGAGCAAGTAGAAACTTAGTTTGCCTATAATCGCGATTTTGATATGACAAGGAAACTTTGACACCACAAACCTTCTTTGCCTATGCGAGTAATGAATATAATGGGTCAAAAATGGATATTATGAAGAGAGAAGTGGTTCACGTATAATCCCAACTAAGATGTTAATGGATTATTGCTGGTAACTCTGATCTGTGTCCCAACCTGTAAACACTCTCGTCACATCTGCTTTGAGGTGCTGAAACGCGGTTTCAGTTCCTCAGGAGGATTTTGTTTGTTTGTACCGTGTGGACACAAACAAAGAAATGCGTTTTCTATTAAAAAAGGTATCTGAATTGAAGGGCTCATAGTAGTCGTCCCTGTAACACCTTTTTTCTCTCTTCTGTTGTCCGTTCTGCCCTAGTCCAAGTTCCATGTTTCGTCATGATAACTTCATCTACTACGTTTGCTGAACTGTTTTAATGTTGACAAATAACCTCAGGGCAGGAGTGACAGTGTACTTATATATAAAGTTCAGTGGAACATCAAAGTAATAAACGTACCTATCAAAGTGTTATGAAATTTTACAAGTTACATAATTTCTACCTATAATAACCTTAACTTAACAATACTACCATAGATATACACACATGACCACCTTACCATATGCTAAAATTTATAGGATTGGTGTTTTAGACATACGCTGACTTGACAGATAGTTGTCGACATTTTATGAGGGGGAGAACCAAGGAGAGAGATGACAGACCAGTGTATCATACAAGTCAGCTCATCCTGGTCATCACTGCATCGAGCCACGTAGAAACTGACAGAAACAAAGCAATGCGTGACAGACAAATTCTCAGACATAGTAAGTACTTGTAGAGAGTGAATAAAGAAGATCAACGAGCACAGCAATCTATCATAATATTCGACAATATTGAATTTTAACCAGTCACAATCAATTGCAAGGATATCATTTGAAAAAGTCACTACAAAAGGTCGTGATGCTTTCCAAAGTGACTACCTAAGTTCACATATTTCATTGAGATCTGCAAACCGATTCCTTCCGATTATAGGAGGAGGGAAAGGGCCGTTGAGATTCTTTGCTGTGATATGCAAACCAGGGTTTAAAATCCCTACACTTAGCTCTACGAAATGCATCTGCATGCACCCGTTAAAAGGAAGGAAAGCTAAGGGATAGAAATCTCATAGTATACAAAAGCAAAGGGATTCAAGCAATAAAGTTTACAGTTAAGATAAGATATTTTACCAGACGTCAATCCGAATGTAAGGAAGCGTAACATTTGATGGATCAAAAAAGAATACGAAATAGATTTTAAAATTTATTGATGTAATAGGGGATGTTGATGAAAACAGAGACAGGTAAGTGTTTAAGACATTTCAAAATAAAAATTACCACTGTATATGGATTTAAAAATTACAACCGCAAATTAGAACTATTTCCATAACGAATGACCCAACATTTAAGAGAAATTTTTTGTCAGCATCTATTACGTCACGTTTTGCCGGGGTAGAACTTAAAAAGTGTTCAATGATATAGTGGAAATGCTACTAAAATCGCTTCATGCTACTTAAACACAGTGCTTGTTTCATCCCATTAGTTTGGCGTTTGGATGAGCAGCTTACTGGAATCAAGTGTAAAACGTGTAGCAAATTTGTCATGAAGCCATAGGAAAAACAACATTGAAAAAGGAGTTAATAGCAAATTATATCGACTGCGCAGCAACATATCCCACGTACCTGTTAAAACATTCTGGGATTTCAAAGGCAACCAGGTTATAAAATATTTCTTCAGCTCAAAACAGGATAACTTCCACTATTACACATTGAATGTACAGCATTGCAGGTGATTGGTGAAGGAGTTTCCTTTTAAAGGTACAGGAAATGTTGCAGCATATTTCGCAGACCTTTATTATGATATATTCAAAGGAATTGCAAATGTGATGATGCATTTTTAAATGAAATAAAGTCTGTTGTTTACATTTGCGCACGTTTTCAGTTCAGATGTTGAAAAATTGCAGCACTGAATCTGAATATTTCTACCCAAGAGGCAAAAACAACCACCATCTGCGACACAGTTGACGAGGGAGTGTAACAAACATGAGACGCTGGACGCGTTTTAAGCTGAAAATTGTCTTGCTTGGAAGAATTTGGACACTAAAACATCGAGTAAAGAAGCTAGTTCGCACTTTGTGTTCCCCCATACTGAGAAGTCAGGAGTATTATTGTGCAAAATTATTCGGTAAACGTACAAGTCAACAATCCTGTCATTGAAAGGAACATTATATATGTTAATCATCTCTGTCAAAAACTCTTTGAAAACCATTTGTTTTAACATCATATTATGAATGCTCATGTATCTGTTTATCAGAAAACTTATTATTAGCAAGTTAACAATCTCTGGTTTCTAATTCATCTGAGTAACTATTGTTTTTAGTATGGAATTCTCATAATACATCGCCTTCATTATTATCCTTACCTGTGATTCTATCCTAAAATATTAAAAAGAGAGCAGTTCTGTGGGTCACTACAAACTGCTGCGGTCTTTTGAAAATTCATTGTGAGATTCCGACTTCCGAAGACTTTCTTCTCTTTATCGAATTAATTCAAATAATTTATTTAAAGACTTGAAATTTATGCTTGTAAAGCAAGACGGTGCTGTAGTAACCCTATATGATAGTTTTAAACAATGTGCAAAGATACAAATAAACTACGAGAAGATATGTTCATAAAGCTCGTCTGTTTTTGGCTTAACATTGGCGCTATTGCCTTGGTCCTCTTCTCTGGGCACATGCTATCCTAACGGGATTGTTTTCACGTTGCGACCTTAAAGGGAATATCATCATATCACATATCATTAGTGAAATTTGCATGACATGCTACAGAGTGAGTTGCTATACTAATTAAAATGACATACATAGAAATGTGTTTTGTTACACTGTGACAATTGCTGTCAACTGATTACCGAAACTATTTCAAAAGCTACATTCAAACCGCAACTCCACCAAAAAAATATATATAGATAGATTAGAATTCTCACCAGGACAGATAGACCAAATCAAGCAACATGAAAGGAGGAAAGAAACAAAACTTATGGAGCGCGTAAATAGACTCAGACTTTTCATTTTTCTTTTCTCGTTTTATTGTTCTCTAAGATAGTATTCCTACTTGAAATTCAGGAGATGGAGTCCCTTGTTACATTTTGCTGATCAACGGATGCAAAAATCCAAAGAATAATTTAAAAATCAATTGGTTTTTAATCTAGATGACCTAGTCTGCAACACTCCCTTATTTCTAGTCTCTTTTTTACCCTTTGATGCAAATGAACGGAAAATTGCAACAAAAGCATATTGCCTGTACAAATACGATACGATAGAATTTTCAGCGTACCATACCTGATGAGCAAACTTATTTATATGAAACTGACAACATCCTTCCAGACCCCATATACGTTATTGTACAAAATTCGTTATACTAGTTCAGCTCCCTTAGTTTACTTCTAAACGATTTTATCATTGCTAAAACAATATTTAAAAACCAAGTCGTTAGAAAGTGTTATAAATAATGAAGAGTAAGGGAAAATCATTGAACTTTCTTTTTTATTCCAGGACAGCTTACACTTTTTTCATGCCAGGACAGCTTACACTTTTTTCATGCCAGGACAGCTTACACTTTTTTCATGCCAGGACAGCTTACACTTTTTTTAACATAATTTGCACGGGATAAAACTGATATTATAGCCGTAGTTCAGACTGGAAGTGATGACAATTTTTGTTTCGCAGGGAAAAGAGAATCATTTACATAACAGGCTGAAAAGCTTTTTCACTTGATGTGTAACTTTGATAATGTTAAATAATATCGTAATTATGGGCAAATGTTTGCAAGCCATTTGCAAAATTAGAATATTTGGGTTGGTAGTAGTCTGTTCTAACTGGATTTTATCAAATATGGTAAAAAAATAGTAGGGGCAGCTTTGAAAACATATGGGAATTCAGGAATTATAGCAGACTTACGAAGGATTCTGTTCTGTTAAATAAAAATTTCGTCTTTGTTCGCTGACGATAAAAATTCGTTATACTTATACAAAAATCTCTTTTCGGTATGACAGTTACGGCTATTTATTAGTACTTTTGGCAATTGAGTACTTTTAATTTAAGAATTATCTGGGTAGAAATAATTTGATTCATAATGACATAATATCTTTCAAAGGGGACTTGAAATGTCAACATATGCTACATCAGATATAGGAATGCTGGAAGAGATTAAGTTTGTTTTATATCTGATTGAACTACTGGCGACAAGAAGATGGCAGATTGAGTTTCCCGCGGTTGCTCCTCTACAGTACTATCCAAGTGTTATACTATGGAAACAGTGCCCCTCATCATCATGCAACCCTCCACCTTGGCCAGCGTGGAAAGCTGATCTTCATTTAAACTAAGTTTATTCTTCCTTTGCTACTGAACAGGTCATTAACACTACTTCTAGTGTTGTCCCCTCCCCCCCCCCCAAATTGGCCACCATTTTCATGGATCGCTTCCACTTATACGGTGAAGTGTTGCGTACAACAGCTTATGTATTACATTTCTCACATCGTGCACCCCCCAGGATTCCCTAACCCTCCAGGAGATTAAATACGCCGAAACCCTCTGGATTTATAAATATAAAATCTTGTTGCTTTCTATATGTTTTGGAATATTTGTTTCTTCATACTTCAGAGTGCCCCCTCCCATAGCAAACAATTATCCGACAACTCACCATTGCCCTTCATAAAGATGGACTCATCTATAAGAATATTCGAATGCGATTTTATTATCTCTCGCTATCCCTAAAAAACCCTTTACCAACTTGGTTCTTCTTGATACAAATTACAAAATAGAACATATCGGAGCTGGTGTAACTATAGTGGCCGTCCAACAATGTTTTTGGGTTCCCTGCACTTCATACAGTGTCAAGCACCTCTTTCACCGCTTTGTTGTTTGCAAGCTCATTACAGGTAGTCTGCACATATTACCACCATCTTCTATCCTTCCAAAATGTCCCTTATCGTTCATTCTCGACCTTTCCTCAAAATTGGTGCCAATTTTGCTGCTACACTTTTGGTGAAAGTTTCCCATGGTCAACAGAAAGGGTTTATGCTCACCTGCTTTACTACACGTGGTGTCATCCTAGAAATGGTGTATGACCTCGCTGATACTTCTTTTCTGCAAGCCTTCCGACGACACTTCTCAACGCCAAGCCTGTGCCCTTGCGACAAAACTCAAATTAAATCTGAAGCGCATTTTGAAGGCCTTCTCAACTCCTTTGAATCGCAAAAGATCCAGAATGAGTTCACTCACCCATTTCCACCCATACCTAAAAAGAGTCCACATTGGACTGGGGTATACAAACGTCTTATCTGAGTAATGAAGTCTTCGTAGAGTTTTTCCTGGTTCCTTAGTAACTAAAATTCAAACTCTAATTAACGAAATCCAAGTCATCATGATTGATTGTCTTCGTACTTATGTGTCCAGGGATTCTGATCATATTGCTGCACTTACTCCTAATCATCTTCTCTCTTATTTATATCTGACTTTACTACCTCACGCAGAATTTAAGATTTAGCAGATCCCAAGGTATGCAACAAATATTGCCACACCGAAACACATCATCACTGAGCTCTTTCGCACAATCACTTTCACATACGCTTATAACAGGAATTTTTATCGTTCTTACAAGAGCACTATTTCTACAAGATATAAAGATATAGCATATTTTGCACTAATCAACTTTTCCTGAAAGAAAATAGTCTGAAAACACGTATAAAAAAACTTATTAAAGCAAATCTATCTTTACCTACGCAAAATTGGTATGAGGTCAATTGTATTGTCTGTGTCTGCAGTTATGGATTTGTGTAAATCGTCTGTAATCTCTTCCTCTGCCTCATCCCTAAATTCCTGAAAAAAGAATGTAGAAAAAGGAATTTGTATTGATCGGACACACCAAGTTGAAAACTCGTGGGATCATCTGAAACATCGATCAATGCAGATGTGTTTTTTTAAGTCACTAAATGAGATGCATAAACATGATTTTCATTGATAATCGATGATAATTGATGAAGTCATCATCTTGCTAATCAATCTTACTTGCCCCTCTCGCTGCTCTGGTAGAACATGTATCTTTCCTACAATAACCTTATATTTCTCTACACCCTATGGTCTACGTTTCATTATTCATCACTCCTATTTCTAATTTTTTCACCGATGTTTGTGTTCATCCTTAATTTCATTGTTCCTAAAGTTTTGATTTGAATTCTAATATTCGTGACTATCCATTGTCTTTGAAAATACTGAAAAGAAACATCGACAGCTACGAAAAAGAAATATATCGCTGTGTTACCCAATACTAATAGTCATGTTTTTACGAGCAACCACGTGGGTGTTAGGATTCATTGCAAACTTATCCAAGTTAATACGTTAAAACATGGAACAACTCCTTTAATTGCAATTACGGCTCTATCAATTCCATCAGAGTAAAAAGTATTGAAATATTCTTTGGATAACAAATTTCTCACTTTAAATTGTAAAGATCTCATTTTTGGAGCATACAAGCGTTGCAGTGTGTCACGTCACCATTCCTCAAACGATAACCAGTTCGATTCACACATGGCGAGTTTAAGTGAGACATCGATGTAAATAACTGTGTTTCTTAACTATGGTACGTTGAAGTTGTTTTCTTACTTTAATTATGTATTAAGAAGTGGAAAATGGTGTACTTGGACTTAGCGTTTGCCAGCCGTGAGAAAGTTTCTAAATTTTGCTCATTAATTTGCAAACTATTCCAAAACTCATCCTAGAATGTATGGTCTCGCTTACAAATAGATAATCTTGATGACCCTTCAAAAGCACTCGAACACCTTCTCCCCTTTCTGTGTAACACACAATTATTGTGCAAATGAAATCACTGTGATGGCCTTCCAATCACCACTTACTAACGTAAGTCTTGGCTATCATAACAACAGACGATAGGTGTAAATCCTTCAAACTTTATATTAAGTAGAATGCTAATATCTCCAACTCTCCGATAAACAATACCGATTACTCCCATGCATTTCTTTTGAAGTTTTTAAAGCTTTAGCTCTCATGTATTCTTGCTTATGCAAACGTAAGCTTCTTTGAAATATCAATTAACATTCCCTCTAACCTCTAGTCGAAACCGTTTGAAATAAAAACACATTCCGCGGTCTTTCTGCTTCTGTTGTTCTAATGAGTCAAAGGGGCAGAAAAAAAAAAGACTTTTTCAATGCATTACAAGAACAGTTGCCTCAGATGACGCTGAACATTTTAAGGTAAAGTCCGAAAAACGTTTCTAATGTGTATTTAGTGTTAGGCGAGTAATACTAAAGAATTAAATGATGGTTGTATTTTCCCGACTGAATTTCGTTTAACGTGAACTGCTTTGCCAGACCGTTCTGGATAGTGAGACCTTCAGGGCACATGATAGAACGTCATTGGAGGATAGTTAAGAGTACGTAATCAATATATAGTTTTTGCTGTTCTTTATCAAGAGTGTCTAGGCACGTACAGATAAAAGAGTAAACGAATATATCTCTATACACAAATTAAGTGCATCCTCATTAGCCCATTAGCATTTCCTAAGCATTTCCTTTATCACTTGATGGAAATGATACCCTAGGCCTCACCAGCAACCTGATGTTTTTCTTTTCGCTATTACCTTTATCAGTGCCATCTTCATATATTAGTACTCAGGCAGATACACTAGCAATCATGAACTACATAGTATAGATCTCAATAAACATGAAATGTATACAGCCCTGGCGAGGATCGAACCCAGTATCTTCCTCACCGAAAACGAAGACTAGAATTCTCACCACCACCAGCAACCTGATGTTTTTCTTTTCGCTATTAGCTTTATCAGTGCCATCTTCATATATAAGTACTCAGGCAGATACACTAGCAATCATGAACTACTTAGTATAGATCTCAAGAAACATGAAATGTGTTGTGTTTCATAATGATTCAGCAACATCTATCGTGAATCGGAAGTCAACAAACCACGTCGTACAAACAAGATATTAATATTTAGCAATGTCAGAGCTGAAACGGATACAATCTCCCACTCAGCCACGCATCTATCATTATGAGTTGACACTTTGTAAAATTCCATTGATATGCATATAAGAGATGATTACTTAGATAAAGATAGACTGAAATATAGCGACGTGTGTGCTCTCTCGTTTCTGGCATCTACGCCACGCGGCTCTCCAGCTTAATGCATAACAAAATGTATACGTCCCTGGCGGGGATCGAACCCAGTATCTTCCTCACCGAAAACGAAGACTTGAATTCTCACCACCACCAGCAACCTTATTTTCGTTTCGCTGTTAGCTTCATCAGTACTCAGGCAGATACAAAAATGAATATACAGCTTTATAGAATAAACAGGTGGACAATATAACCGGGCTCGTACAGTAAAATCTTACACATTTGAAAATTCAAAGCATTTGCATTTTTACAAGGGGTATGGTCTTTCCATAAGTGATATACAACAAAATATCCATCAAGCAAATCAGCCTCGTTCTTGAGAATCCCACAACATCTAATTAGATCAAGCCTTACAATGTCATGAGAAACCCGCGAAAGTGAGAAGGGTGATAGCGCCAATCAGGACCGACGAGGTAAAGGTCACCCGACACGACTGAGGTGGTCAGGTACCCTAACACTAGGCAAGAAGACGTCATGAGGATCCGCAACTAGATAACGTGGCTGGAAACCTAGAAGCTGATTAAATGCATTCTTATGTCTACATCTGTTCCGAATCATAATTGGAGCAAAAGCCACTGATTAAACCAATCAGCAGGAACATCGCCATGTGCTATCAATGCAAATTGGTCGTTTGGTTAATTAGTTGGTAGAAAATGTTGCTTAGTGTGGATTGATGTCAAGTGAACTAAAAAAATATCTTGAAGTTTAATCATTATGTTATGAGAGCCTTCATTTCTCTTACAAAATCTACAGGGTTGGCACTTCCGTTCGTTTAAACTACTTGGTTCAAATTTATTGAGTTTGAGCTGCAAAAACGATTCCTTACACCGAAGATTTTCTTCCGTTTCAGCCTGGTCTATGAGCGAAAATTCACAGTCCTCCACGCCATGATGGTTTGTCACCAAAAATTGCTCGATAAGACCAATTTGTGCTTCAACTATTTTATCCCCTGGAACACATTTAAGAAAGTTATAAAATCGGGATTTATAGTTGTTAAAACACATACGGAAAGCTGTAGTGGTGCTTCCCAAGTTCTGGAGGCCGCAAACTCTACCCTGAAATAGGTAAACCACACATTGGGAATTACAATTTAACTGACCAAAGCGTATGTCATACTTGCAAGTTTTCTTAAGATTTGAAAACTTTGATGTAATGGTAACGTAATTACATACATCGCAGTTCTTTTTGGCGTGGGGCACAACCATAATCACTGTTTTGATTAACTGGTCATATTCTCGCTCAAAATTATTTAATTAAACTTATGTAATCATAGGTTTAGAGGGGAGGGCTATCCTATGCTCCTCATCGCATGACAATACGTTAAAATTCTCTGCTATATTTTGTGAACTTTTCTACCAACCGTCGGATGAAAGGAAAGGGTTAAGATTTCTCTCGGTTCCCTGTTTGAAATCTGATCATCTTGATTTTGGGGGGAAAACGTTGCATCTCTTTTACGACACTTAGCGTCAGCAAGCTGCTCTCTAACAAGGTTAACTTCAACCACTCTTGTAATTAACCACTCCTCAAGGTCCTAACACTGTTTATCAAAGGAAACGTCATGCGAACATATTCTCCGTAGGCGGAGTGCTTGGCTTTAGGTTATAGCTTTCTTATTGTGGTAGGGGTGACATGATATGAAGTGAAAATACTGTTGGATATCCATCCTTTTAACAAATAGGTCGGTCACAAGGTCTCCTTTCCGCACAATATTATTGCCCAAAACAACTATTTAGGTAGTGGAGTACTTGTGAGTAAATTTTAGGGTTGAATGCAAGGAATTTAGATAAATAAGAAATTCAAGGAGCTTTGCTTCACCAAGTTCCACACCATAAAAGTATCCTCAATATATCTAAGCCACGTGATGGGTCTAACGTCCAAGCCCTCAAGGGTTCTTTCCTCTAAGTTGTTTAAAGATATTATGGCATACTGAGGGAGGGACTTGATACCAACAGCTGTTCCCCTAATTTGATGAAAGAATCTTCCGTTGTGTACAAAGTCATTGTTCTTAAGCACTAAATCTGGTACCATCAACAATTTACTGGTAGTAACACTCTTATGCAGCCTGAAATCAAGTGCCTTTGTTTATGACGAGAATCCCTCCTCGTGTGCGATACTTGTATATAGAGCTACAATATCTATGGTGCATATTATTATCCCCTCCTTTACTTTCCGTAAATTCTTAGCCTTCCACAAGAAATTTTGGTTGCATTTAGTTGCATTAGGACCGTGTAATTGTGCAGTCTTCCTTACATTTCATTTGAATCTTTTTGTGAATGACTTAATTATGACTGTTAAGGGTACAGAAGCTTGTGAGTTATTCGACCCATTTAGTTACCAGACAGTACGCCCGCCGTCACAGGGGGCAAGAGGGAAGGCCCCTCCTGAAAGTCTCCCCCCCCCCCCAAGAAATTCAAGTTCTAATAATTAAAAGGCTCGAGTAGAGGCAATATTGATAACGTAGCACAAAGTTTAAGAACGCCGGAATTAGAATCACACTAGGATAAGTGACAATGTCAAGCAACTGTTTACACCCATTTTCATCTATACGGTTATCTATTCCCAACTCATGAGCTGAAATCCTCATATTTTCAATCATTGTTAGGAAAAGGAGTTCCAAAGTCGTGGGAAAATTCTGTTGTCTATAAAACTTTAGGCATCGTCGGGTGTCAGGAAGCCGCAAAAAATCAAAATTTGCAATGAAATCTTAGACAATTGCATAGGAGAGGAGAATGGCCGATTTAGAGTGTGCAATCCTAAACTGATCAAGGCAATAGATGCATTGGTACCAAAAAGGGAGCACTTTCTCAACAACGAAGTGATAGCTCCACTTGGTGCACTGCTTGGTGTTGACATTAAGTCCAAAGAAGTCATAAACGTATGTGAAGTTGTTAAGCGCTTCCCCGTTAAAGAACTTGAAGGAGAGCAAAACTGTGAGGAGGGCATCACTTGTCTTTATCCTCTCTAACAAGGCCTTCCACTTCTCTATACGATATATTGTGGAGCACTCACTTTTTCCAGCAGGTTCTGCAGAGTATGAAAGCTCGTTTTCCACGCTCACGAGAGTGCTCACTCTCTATTGTAGGTCAATCCAGAGGGAAGATGTGAGTGACATCATAATTTTGATAATTTCCAATACTTTATTATCGAAAAACGTATGGCATTTCATTTTCTTCCACTTTCCAGAAACACTGTAGTAAAGAGATATGTCTTATTGCCTCTGAGATATGGACCTATAAAATTTTTTAAATTTATCTGATAAAACATGTTATTTTATACTTCTTCGTAACATTATAAATCAGGCAAATACAATAATGTCCGGCTAAGAAAGATTTAAAGTCTGATTACTCCTACCTCCTACATAATAGTTACCCACCTCTTTAATTACCCTGGTAACAGGCCTGCCAGAGATACAACATGGTGGGTGATCTTCGTGACGTCCGCAAGCGAGTTAACGCAATAAAGGAAGCACTGAACAGGAGGTGCCAAATGAAAGTTCTTTCATGCTATTTAAATGCATATGACTTTGCCTTTCGTAAATTTATGACATCTCATGAACAGCATTTGCAAATGAAAACCAGTCAATCGAAACAAGAACAGGCAGTTATCATCTAATGAAGTAAGGGAGAATGTGTGTGTGTGTGTGTGCAAGCGAAATAGGCAGCCGCATCACTTTGCCTAGCATTATGAAACTCTCCTGGACCAGGGTGTACCAGGTATGCAGATTGCAAAATCAGTAGGAAACTTGTATTATCAATTTTGAATTACTCATTAAGACCAAATAGCCATTGATGAGCATAAACGTTTAAACTTTGTCAAGTCAAGCAGTAAAGAAAATGTTTTAAATACCTAAAAGAAGACAAAGTGTCTCTCCCTTTTCCCTAAACTCCCCCTTTTATATTTGAATCGTGTTGTCTATCTTATTTGCTGTGCATTCAATCTTGAGCTTTTTCAACCTTATGGAATGGTAGAAAATTCACACTTTAAATCATGACTGTACTTTACCTACCTACCTAGTAAAAACCATTTTTCAAATATTTGATGTGTGGCTAACAAATACCCAACAAAAAGAATGCAGAGATGCAATTACAAGTGCAATAAAATTAGTTAAATATCAAACAAGTTGTGGGGCATGACCACTTGCTGCTGAATGGAAGCCAAAGACTGCATTAAGCAAATTTCCTACAGCCTCCCCCCACCCCCGGCCCCTTCTTTACTAACTAGTGTCAAGGGCAAAAAATCAAAGATCATGGCACTCTAAAGTGATTAAGGAGGCAACATCAGAATACAGCATTATTATTATACTGTATGCATGCAAATAAGGTTGAGAACAGATAGTATTATGGCAAACGATGAGTGGGTCCACTTTCTTGGTAAAACACATTTGGAAACAATTTCGATCGAAATAGGCCCAGATTCCTCACTAAATATTCGTATTCTACAAAGGACTACTAAGTGGTACTGACATATGGAGTTGTGTGGGGGGGAAGGGTGGTGTTGATAGATTTTAGAAATGTATAAAATCCTTGTCTGTAGATTGTGCTGATACTCATTGAATTTTGATGCCCAAGTTTGGTTCAATTGAGCATTCAGGTCTACAATAAACTTTGTCTGTCAGCTCGCCTCTGTACTGTCTTCTCGGCATTATTCGGATATCCTTGGAGTGAAGGTCCAATTTTTGTCAACAATGCTTACAATACTGTCCCAAAAGTTGTCAGATCATCGCCAGAGCTCTGACCTGATAAATCTATATCCAGGTCACGCTCAATTTCGCTTCAATGGCCTTTTCGTATTGGGTAGATGGGGTCTCGTGGACAATCAATCACGTGGT
>JAAAKL020012255.1:0-13139 GCA_010016065.2 Carybdea cf. marsupialis auct. non (Linnaeus, 1758)
ATCTTGAGGAGTTTCTTGGAAACATCATCAACTAATGACGATCGAAGCTTGCAATGCATAGAGAACCTCAACTTGATTACGGTTGTAAAAGTTTGCAAAACTTCCTTTTTGTGCACATTAAATATGCTAGTCAGTTGTAGTAGTTAACAATGACTATACTTACGCTGGTTTACCAATGTTTATGTACGTTCAAACTAAATGTCATGCGCCCATGTTAGAAACCCACTTAAGCTAATGCGTTGATTTACGCAAGCGTAATAGAGTACGAAACACAAACTATCCGTAGGACAAGCCTTTGCCAGTAACTTGTATCCTCCTATTTTTACACGTAGTAGTAGTTTGTAGGTCGCCATCAGATATATCCAAAGATATGATGATCGCACAACTGGTTTCTTTAAGTATAGATGCGTTTCAAAACCATAGCGAGTGATAGTGATAGAGGTACTATCCAAAGGTAGTGTTATAAGATACGCAAGCCAGATGGATTTAATTAGATGTTTGACCTTAATTATGAAATCAGTAATCCATGTTTAGTACGAGGACGCGTATGAAGAGTCACAGATAATTTCTATCGAAGTATGGCAGTGTTGTTAAGTTTGCACATCTTTCTTTACTTAGTTTATATAGTTTCTTGACCTCACTATTCCCCTTCATAATCCAAGGGCAAGATATTCCGGTATCGTAGCAAGGCGGCAAACGTGGGGTCATTCTATCTTTACGGTTTCTGTTCTCTTTTTGGGCTAGTTCATTCGTCAAGGAAGTTTCAAACAGAAAATCACTGGTTAATTTTTATCGTCACCCGTTTTAACAGCTTTGCTTGCTGCTTTGTTTGCCGCTTTGTTTGCCGCTTTGCCTACAGACGCCACAGTTAGATATTAAGGCAACGGATCAGGAGAAGAGAATTTTCATACACGATGTTACCATGTAGTAGCGTATAATGTAAAAACCTGGGACTGTTCCTTCAGACTTATTGCCTTCCATTTGATATACATCCCTAAGATAAGTTTCGATATTGAAATTCGTGCCGTTTTGAAAACGGATTGAGCCCACGGAGAATCACAGCAAAAAGGAACGGATTAAACATATGGTCATTTCTTTCGGTTCGACTTGAGCCGAGTTTAGCCCCCATTCATTCAGTAAATAATGTATTCGAACCCCTGTGATTCACATATGTGGCCCGCCTTTAATCCGGACGCCCATGCTGTCTTCAGCCTTCCTTATATGAACGAGCTTTTCGTACTGAATGCAATTATTTATTTCCTTATCCTCGAGTACGCTTTAAAGTTTTTACGTGTTTGATCGTTAGTGGAATGTCTCAAAGTAGCTTATCGTTCATGCAAAAAGACGTAGAGAGGCTCCTAAGCTGTACTATCCCCTAATCGCTATTGTTACTTTTTAAGACTGAGCCAGCGTTACCCTGTGACGAAGTAAGCACAGCCTGTAAACCTTATCATGATAGATCGAGGTCTTTGAACCTGAGTGCTTACTACTAGACTTAATTTGGGTTACAGTTGTATCAGCCTAAGAAATGTTGATATTAAGTATCTTAGAGCCATTTGAATGAGAGATTTTGTCAGCATTAAAGACATTCAGGAGACTTAATATTAGGATGTCTAAATGCGAACAAGGAATATGGAGCAGCGTTAAAAGTTAGGGGTAGAGGGGGATTATACTAGGATTATTCCATCCACTCCTCAACTTTGTAACAAGTGAAATAACTTTCTCCGAGATGGAAAAACAAGAATAGCAAAAAATTGATAGCTACGTCAAAGTTTTGATTTGAAAGGAGATAAAAAAAGCATTTCGATGAAAAACCTTGTTCATTATTATGTGGTAATGAGTTTTCTGAAGTTAAAGAATCAGAGGTTGTTGTGATGATGATGGATTCTCCCATCGATTGTAACGTGTGAGTCGTATTTTGTTTGATCAGATAAAGAACCTATCCAGTGAATATTAATAAAAGTGGCTGAGCAGGTCGCAGTCTAGACTATTCAGCGTGACAATCCAAGGCACTCCGGAAACTGGTACCATAAATGCAACGGGCATCCAATGTTCCCCTCTCACCACTTTCCACCCCATGGACTAAGGTAAAGAGAAGTTTTCAAATCTCCGTAGCAATAGCATCCACTCTTGGTAAGTGATTTCAAAACACGATCTTAAGTATGTCTGCACATATCCCAAAACTAGGGGAGGGGGATGACTACACATTCAAACCGCGTACGTCATATCCTAGTTGAATCTGAAGTTAAATTGAAGTTTGAAACCAACCATCACGCTTGTTTATTTGCAATCGTTAGAGAATATGGTGATGGGTCCTAAGCAAGAGCCTCATGTTACAATCCTTAACCCTACATCATGTTTTGTAAGAATCTTTTTAATAAGAATGACGTGGCACAAATTCTGAAAAGCTTTGTACTTTCCTCTTTTTATAAATTTCACCGTCAACAACTCTGCCCACAGAGCCACAGTATAACAAGATATTCTAGCCTTCGGTTAGAGGTAAAAAACAATCGACATTGAAGCCTTCGGATATCACTCAAGACTCACTGGAGGCGGAAATCACCTCCAATGCCAAGAATTAATGTATTAAGGTATTATTAAGTTGTTATAAAGATAAGCTCTAGCAGTTTAACGAAAAAGGTAAGCATCAACTGAATATTTAGGGTTTTTGGCTTGAAACACTCCAGGGAGCCCTAAAACTGTTTTTGGCGACATAATAAAGTACTCTGAAAGTCACATATTTCAGGAATTGGTAGTGCGAGGTCGACTTCAGTTCTCCCTGACCCCTTGATGAGACCAGCATTTTCAGGGTCTTCATATAGTTCTCCTGTTAACAGTCTCTCTCTCTATCGAATTTTATTGTTGAATCAAGTGGTATACATCTATTGGTGCTATGTCGTAAATGAGAATAGAACAAGGAGCTTATGCTGACGATCAACGACGAGGATAATTATCTACAAACAGTATACCTCTTTTTTTCTCTCGCATTGATGCATACATTGTGCATAATTTACACTCGTGTGAGGGCCAACTCCTCAAATTAGAAATAGTTTATTTGGAAGTGAAGTTATGAGTTGCCTACCATGTTGACACCAAATTTGAAATACTGTTGCCACTTTAGTGTCTCGTCTTGGATTTGGAGTCATGTGTTTGAAAGGGTCACCTTTATTCGGATTGAAAATTATCCCCGTTTCCAAAGCTTGTGGCCTTGACTTTAAATCGCTTTGTATAAAGAAGTCACCTTATTGTAGTAGTAATAATTACTTGCAGGTCTAGGAGTATAATGAACAGAGACTATCTTTGTCCAAATAGTGGAGGAAGAAGGACAAAGTAAAAGGAAGATTCGACTTCCCAATACTTGATGTATTACGGAGAACATTCCTTAACAACTGGGACACAGATCTAAATACCAGTAGATTGTAATCGCATTACGACGTTCTTTTCACACTTTTAGACTCATTAGGAATGTTAAAACCTAATCCATAAGGCTGAAGAGGTACGGAGGTGGAATGTTCTCATTCACGATTTTGAGTCAAAATATTTCATATACCGGTAACCCCTCATGCACAATCTCCAAGATCTTAAATTAAGAACTGGCTGATCACGAATTAACTTAGTTGTTCACTTACTGCTGCTACTGCATTTTCATCACTTGCACTATTGTGAAAAGAATGAAAAGAATTCGTTTTTCTGTCAAGCTAAAAAAAGCGTAAGTGACAGGAAAATGGGTAATTGTGCTAGTTGTGATAAAACTATGAACGATAGCTGTTCACTGTTTTGTTTCCATGATATGGTCGACAGTGGAACAAATACCATAATGAGTAACATTCATGCTTTGTATTGGATGATAAACTGTCTGAAGGTATGGTGACAGTTTTTGTGGATTCTTTGACTACTTATAGGAAGCCCGCGCCTGTTCTTGAATTTGTCTTGAGCAACCAAAATTCCAACTTTGGAAAATTGTGTCAGTTAAAAACGGATATCGCATACGACGTTTTCTCGATTTATAAGAATTTTAATAGCTTTGATTCTCTGAGTATAAGAAAATAATGCATTGAAACAGAGCGTAATAATAAAAAACGCAGAACACAGATGTACCGACGAAGAAGATATAGAATCAAGTTAAGAGAAGGAAGAAAAGGACTCACATGCCAGAGGTTGTGGGTTCGAATCCCGCCTAGCCCGATTTAAAGACCATCGGTTAGGGAAGGCAACAGGAGACCACCCCTGTAAATGTGCTCTCTCCCCAGGGCATTGCTCACTCTGGCTGTGCAATAGGCTACGCTCGAAATTGAGTATGCCACCCAAAAAAATCACTACAGCAATTTTTTCTAATGCCCTGGGACAGTACGTCGTTTGAAATAGTTACAGTTAATAGGTAGAAACTGCTGAAAATTTAAGAGGAAGTCATAAATTTGCAAGTCACAAAAAAGTGGCGTTATATGTGTTCAAGACGTGTAGTCGTGGTTTGCTGGTACATCTCCGTAAATGGATGTATTTTAAGTTGTTTTCTAAAAGATTTAATAAGGGAAACAATGAAATTTACCTTAAGAAATTTGTTCTAAAGAGTGAGAGAGCGGATACAGAAAACTTATGTTAAATGACGTAAATAGGAATTGGAAATGTTAATCTTGATGACAATGTTTACTATATCTTTGTTATAAGTAGAATATGAGAGTAATAAAATAATAATGATAAAGTTTAGAGTAATAAAGTTTGTGTAAACCTAGTTTTATGAAATTAGATTTAGCTGTAAATATTTCACTTTTGTTATGAGGAGGCCTTATAATGTTATGTTCTGCGATAAATGCCTAGAGCTGGAGCTAAATGATACTTGAACTGTGCCTTGTAAAGTTATGATCTACAGACAAGATGATATCACAAATACGCTTGTAGCTTGTAAGCCACAAAGACATTATGCTGCCAAAGAGTTGTAGCACACATCTTAATCTAGGAAATTGATGCTTTATAAATAAACAAATGGGTAAAATCTCGCTGTTGCATTCTTGTAGAAGAAAATTAACGAAATTATAAGGTCTCATTACATTTTGGTGGCAGGAAATTGACTCTGATCATGGAAGGGGCATAATATAGGTAGCAATCTGTGATTTTGGTAATGCAACCTTATTTGAGTGTAACTATAATTTTTAGTAAGAGTTAAGGTCTTTGTAATGGGCAAAATGCCATTTTTGCGTTCGTAGCATTTTGCACCGCCACTGTTTTAATCTCCAAAGTGGACGCTTGTTTGCTATATACCATGACTGAACCAATGTTGTAGTTTTCTACCGGAGTTTTGGAAGTGGAGGATTTTGATCTCCAACATTGCCCTGTGTCAGGCTGATTATGTCATCATTGACTAGGTAGATCTCTGTCATTGGCCGATCTTCTGCTTGTTTGATGCCTATGAGTTACGTTATTCTCGGTTATTTATTTTCTAACGGCCCTGGAAATTTCCCAGCATGTCAGTAGTAACCTTACGAAATTTTGCAGACTGTACTTACTGTTCTACTGTGTTGAACTGAAGTTGTGGTAAGAAATGGAGGAGATAAAGAGATCACAGGAGCAAGTAAAAGAGGAGATGAGGGAAGATAGTATTAAAGGTTATCAAGAATAGAGAAAAGGAGTGGAAAACTGCAACGACAGCTGTTGCTAGATTTACTACTACTACTACCAGCACCGTTTTCACTACTACTGCTGCTGGTACTACTACCTCTACCACTACCTTTACCACTATCTCTACCACTATCTCTACCACTATCTCTACCACTATCTCTACCACTATCTCTACCACTATCCCTACCTCTACCGCTACCTCTACCACTACCTCTACCACTACCTCTATCACTATCGCTACCTCTACCGCTACCTCTACCACTGCCTTTACCACCACAACCACCTCTACCACTATCACTACCTCTACCGCTACCTCTACTACTATCTCTACCACTACCTCTACCTATACCTCTACCTTTACCACTACCTCTACCGCTGCCGCTACCACTACGTCAACGACTGCCTCTACCGCTACCATCACTACTACTACGACGACTACTACTATTACTACTACTACCAGCACCACTATTATTTGTATATGCGGATTTATGAAGAATTTGCTATTAGTTTTCGTTGCAAATGGTAATATTGTTTCGTGTTCTTATTTTCAATGCCAGATTTCTTTTTCAAGAGCATTCAATAGCTGAACTTGCAATCCCTTCGATTGGATAATAAGTAACGCAGATACTTAGGTTGTGTGCAAGTATTACATTTTACACAGGGCGTCATAACGTTATGAGTTTAAACAAATCATACGATTTCGTGGTTGCCACCTTGACGCCATTACCAGATTTTCATGGATTACTGTCAGATACATTTTGCATGTACAGTGTTCGATTTTAGGTGCTATTCTATTCATGGTAATCGCTATTAAGTGGAAGGAAGGGAAAAGTAAATTGGAGTGAGGTAGAGCGGAGAGAGCTTAGATCAGTTCAGACAGCCTAAGGTCTGAGCTCAATGGAAACGTCTCTCTTATAGATCTTATCTCAGTAGAGGGGAGGGCTAATGATAATGCGATCTAGAGGTCTTCTGTAATCATTCGGTGTACTTGTCACGGAGTACAATCGGCAAAATGATCATCATTTACGCAAGAAAATTATAGTTAAAGAATCTGAATTCTCGGAGGAAAAGTATTGTTATCTTGTTATGTTAAAGCGTGTAGTAATATATATGAAAAGGAATCTTTTTGTTGCGATACCTTACTTACCACTAAGAGAATCTGCGCTGTCACCTCTTGTAGTGTGGTAGCGAAATCTGGTTACTGGTAACCTTAAGACACTAGATATCGGTTTACAATCCCTATTGTACTAACATAAAATTGGAATACCTTGGTCTTAGAAATCAGTATGCCCAGTAAAACTGTCATAAATTTCGTGATAGTAAAATGCTTTTAGGTTAGAAGTAGCTTTTTAGGATTAACTAACTGAAAGAAGGTTTTATAGTCACTCGTCTAGGTCGACTAATCATATCGACGAAAAATACGTCGACGAGTGTCTTATTGTGTTTTAAGGTTAAGTCCTCTTAATTTGGATTCTAGGTGGACAGTGATAGATGTGGAAGTATAAGTTCGTTAAGATACAACCCTTCTATAGTTTTAACCCTGGTTTTGTGGCTGCTAAATGCAGGATTCTAATGCGCGTAATTATCAGGTCGCGATTGTGTTGCTGCTATCCTTTGACAGCTATCCTGTGGTCTTAAAATCATCATAATCTGGTTTATTCTATTCAGATCGTGTTGTCAACTTCTAGCCAACGGCCCTACCTTGACAAAAGATTTTGCCGGCTAAACCTTGACGTAGCGAAACAGTTAAGGACGCTTTGTAATTAGGTGAGCGGTTGGGTGTCGCAAAGTGACTACAGAGTTGAAAGCTCTTTGAAAACGCGCTGTCTTAGACTTTTTTGGAACACACTATCTGTGATTCCTTCCATAGGCATTGTTCCATGTAATTGATGAGGCCGTTATGTCTTCGTATCATTTCCTGTGGCGGATGATAAAGCACGATCCGGGAGAACATGTTGGAAACAAATGGCGCCAAGCAAAAGATCATTGGAATTGTCATCAGCTTTGAAAATTGACGTTTCCACCTCCTTTTTTTAAATTTGTCTTTAGGATTGTTAGGTGCTCCTGCAATTTTCTTAATACCCCATCGAAAGCACGTCTCTTTCTTCGTATACGAATATCATCGAGATATTCATACCGAAGCATCCACGTATGCACAGCCCTCTCTCCCACCTTCCTCTTGCCATGTTTCAAGACAGTAAGTTCATATGGAAGCACTAATGGAAGCCATTCCGCTTACCCTTGACCCCTGCCTCTCTTTCCCTTCCTATCCTCCACTTACTGGGGTTGTACCACATCAATCGAACGGGGCTAGACTACATCACATGTTACGGTTTTAAGGCCGTGCACTCCCCTTTGCAGGGGCTAGAGCGGTGTCCTTCTACATGGGGCTTGTTTGGAGTGTAGAGCACTGTAAGACCGGATGTCCTTCCTGACGTCACCAATAGCCCTTCCGGGATTTGACCCCAAACCCTCTTATACTGAAGGCAAGGAACGTATTCACTAGACCACGGCGTCTCTGATAGTTGTGCTTAAGATTTACTGAGCATCATCGACATAGTTAGCATAAATAGATGTTTCGTCAAGCTCTGTAACGTCAATTGTGTATTTGTATCACTGATATAAAACAAGGATTGTAAACAAAATGTCATTATCATGCATATCACCAAATCTTTTATACTCAAAATGATACCGATGTAGAGATATTGATTTCATATCTAATATTAATACACCACATGTTTGTTGTGATGGTGGCTTTTTCTCAGTACTGCTACTTACTTAACAAGAGGTATGTCATAGGGGCCTTCTTTGATAAGTACGGCTTGCTGCACGTTTCGTGAACGAGTTCATCTCTTGTGCGTTTATTTATATTTTAGCAACATCAGTGAGAATTTCCACGTAGTCCATCAAAGTCTGAGTTCTTAAAAACCTATTAACCTCATTTTTCTGGCCTTTTTTTCTTTCAATTCTTCGTGGTGGTTCTTTTGGAGCTGCCAGTATAACTTTGCAAGCACAAATCCCCAGGTTATAAATTTTAGGATACTTTCAATTTATTAGGAATATAGAAAAAAGGTCGGTTTCAAACGCCATATTAAGGTAGATTTTGAACGCAATAATTTTCTAGGTATTTTCGAGACGTTTTTTCAAGTCGGAGTAATCGGTCATCGTGACATTTTCGAAAATTTTTGTGTGATTTTCAAATGTCACAGAAATGAAGCTATTTTGACAATGTGATATTTTTATATCTTTTCTCTCCTTTCTAAAGCTTTTAACAAATATAAGTAATTGATATGTTCTTTGGTTGAGCACAGACATTTTCCAGACGCACGGTTAAAACTCGAATGATGTACTTGTTATCATTTCAGTACCGCTGTCTCGTGATAGACATGATAAAAATAAAAGTCAGAAAGTTCTATTTCTCAAACATTTTAGATGGGAAATGGCAAGACAGATCAAGGTGACTTGTACACTTTTGTTTGGTTTTTGTTGGATGTGGATGACGTAAATTCTGATGACTTGTTTTTATGCAGTATTAGACCATCGTTTAACTATCTCTCCCTTCGGTAGATCAGTACTCGTCATATATACGTGTACATTTTGTACATATTGTTAGGCAAGGTAACTGTTTTTTGATAAGTGTTTGTTGCGAGAAGATTGGTGAATTCGCCTCAAGAAATGAAGAGTGGATAGCGTTATGTTATCTTCAGTCATGAGTCTCACAAATTACTTTAAAAGTTGGTTTTAGGACTGGTTAATCAGATCATGGTAATTCTATGCTAATTTTTAGACGTCATTTGTTAAAGGTTTACTAAACGTTCTCCTGGTAAGTAGGCTCGTTTTGATGTGCCAAAATTTAACACGTTGTCGAGAAAACGAGTTGAACTTTGATCTGTGAAATGGATGTGTAAAAATTACCATTATTTTGAGCTCATTTTCATTCCTTAATTACAGTCCCGTAGTATGCTTTTTGCACGGAAGCTGCAGTGTGTGGTTATCGTAGATACTTTACAAGTAATTTCCATTTTCGAGGATAAATGAAGTCTAGCCTCAACTTTAAAAGCCATCGAGACATGGTTGTCATTTTATAAGAGAGTAAATAGAAGGAGTAATGGTTGATTCACATCTACCTTTATTAGTTTATTCAGTAACTCTACTTCGAATTCTACCCCCCTCCTCACCCCCACCCCATCGTTCATTATAGGTACTCTTTAAAATGATGCAGCACTTGTGGAAAATTCAGTCTGCAAATGGTAGGGGATAATAGTGTATACGATTGTAAAGCATAAAACGCCAGTTGACTTATTGTTAAACATGTGATGAACATGTTGGTCCATTTACAAGACATAAGTATATAAGTTTGTTTAAGTAAATGGTACACAGAAATAGCAACTACTCATGCAAACGATGAATTTGCAGCCTAGAATACTCTCGTTTGCGTAAGTAAGTCATAGAAGCAAGCCTGTCAATAGATTGGTAGGTTTAGTTTTATTTCGTTCGGGTTTTATAGAGATTTTGTGACGCTACATGAAGTATTGATTTGAGACAATCGACCAACAGATACATCTTTAGCAATCTCCATTGTCCTTTAACATTTACAAGGCAGGGTTTAGTATTTGTAAGCTAGATATTGTTTACGTGCTTAAATATCGAGTTGTAAATATAATTAGATAACTACAAATGAAGACATGGACTTCGTAACCAAAGATTTGATAAGAAGCGATGACATATGTTTAAGTTATTTTATTTGTAGGGTCTGACTCTAGAGTATGAAGGCACAAGAGAATTGAATTATATGTACTTGTAGAGTAAACACACTTTCAAACTAGCCTTTCACAAAACTTGACTATCAGATATTCATTAAGGGGTTGACATCTAACAACTTTCACTCCTTTGTCGTGTGATTCTGATAGGCAAGAAAATTAGTCGTGAGAACGCCAGCCCCTCATTGATACTCATAGTTGCTATCTTTACCTCAAAAGAAGAAAATCATTATATGCCATATGCTAGTAAATTATGTCTGTTAAACTTAACAGGAATTGGTCCGATTAATTTTGAACGCGATGTTCATATCACTCAGAACATGTTTTTCATTTGATGAAATCGTTTGAGAGTCTTGTGATTATTGACAACTCGTATCGAGATGCCACTTGATAAACCTTTCCATCAGAAAAGGACAATTGAGAAATCAGTTAAATTGACATTTACTCGAAGGCCCCTGTAGTTAGCGATTCACCTGTTGATTTTGAAATGGTCTTACATGATTGTTTTTTCTTATCATCTAAAAGTATTAAGTAAATTCTGCAGACTCCATGAGGACCGGCATGCAATTTAGCATCGAGCAACCTCATTGGTCGCCTTTCCGGTTCTGCAACATTATGTCACTTGAAAGCTGGCACGCTTGAGTGTCTTGATAAGACGGAGCTGTAACCGTTGTTAACAATACTACTCAAAATGTTCAGTCCACTGGCCAGTCGAAGACTTGTAACTATGAGTGGCCCGTGTCTCGAGTCTCTGTATGCCTTTGCACAATATAGTAAGCTAGGGGTGAGTACGACTTGATATTATCTACTCATTTTAACGGATTATCCTTTGCTATGTGCTTTAGATATATGATGAATAATTATGTCATGATAAGTCTTGATTTGAATGAATTGTGGGTGACACTTGTTGGAATGTGAAGTCTTAGAAGTCATATTTGTCGTGCGACGACAATACCACAAATTTCCCAGGAAATGTGGGTGATCAAATGTCAATCAAACTGACATCCGTCTCATGTAGCACATCATTCGATGTTGTCAGTGACATAAAAAGTAGCACGAAAGTGGCTGACAGATTTGCGAGGAATATTGAAGGAAGAGTAGCTGTATTACCGGGTCGTAATTTATTGCTGAAGGAAAGTTTCTAATGTTACGTTTCGTTTAATAGGTATATTTGACTTTGCCCTAGTTTAAACAAAGTCAAGGAGTCGTTAATTTTCCATTTGAAGAGAAGTACATGCAAAGCTTAAATGGCATTAAACGAACGGATCAATTGAAATTGGCCCGTTTCGAAAAGTCTAAAACGTCTCGTATGAAGTTGTCGTGCTATAAGCAAAGCCTTCAGAAAAGGGCAGGCATATTTGGATTCATAATTACAAATCTACAAGTTGAATCTTAAAGATATATGCCTTAAATATCGTCATTTTGGTTTAGCCTGATTTGCTTTGCCAGGAACTAAACTTGTACATGTTTCATAAGATAACCAGTGTCTTTCAACTTGATGTTGTATCAGTTAGAGGTAACAGTTTTTGTATTGTTGTAATTAAGCCTTTTTCAAATGGTATCCACTCTATCATCCCAGGTTGTTTTCCTTCTTGGGGGGATCGTACCAGACGTATTAGAATCCAAAGGCCATTCTGATTTTATTCTTTTAGGAAACTTTCAGATTCCTGGATCGTTGTTTTGATAATGCAGATATTGTTTGGGATAACAGGGTAATATTGCTCGCTTCAAATTACTGTTTTACCGGGATAGTCGTGCATGGTGCGATATACCTTAGGACGTAAAAGATCAGTTGTATCGGGCAGATTTTCTAGCTCGTGTCGATTCTCACGCCTTGGATTTCATAAGGAGTCAATGTGTTCCCTATACCTTATCGCACTTTCAAATTCATTAGAACCAAAATTGCTTCATACTAGTCAAGGGCAAGTACCAGTCCCTTCAATTAAATTAAAGTACTTACACTATTTCCCTGCACGTTTATCGTTCTGTGTAATGTCAGTCGAGATAAGCAGGTGTTCAAAGTGTTCTTTATAATGTGTGGCTTTTAAAATTCCATACAACTAAATCGTTATCTTTCATACCTGTGCCCTTAACAGCTCTATGTTTATTACTACTCAATGTAATTGTTTAGTATCGGAGGATATTCCCGAAGCAAGGATAATGTGATATAAATTTTATGAGAAATGATAATAGAAGTAACTTCGTCTTGGGTCGCAAAATATTTTCATTAGGGTTGAATATCATTATTAGGTTTGTGGTGGGTTATTTCAATTGAACGTACATAAAATGCATTTTTCAAGCACTTATAGAAACACGTGTAAAACGTTTGATGACACTTTGTGCAAGATTATCTCGGATTTCTTGGTCACTTTGAAATCATTGATAGTGCTACCTGTTTCACCGCTAGGAGGTAATCAGCGGAGACTATACATCTCCATGGTCATTTTAACGACGTAAATTAGCAAGATAATTTTAGGGTAAAATGGCAACTATAGAGGAAAAGTCTTATTTCGAGTTTATTCTGAGGTGTCGGAAAGGGCTATTGAATTTTTGCATATTAAGGCTTGGAAGCTGTTCGCTGAGCAATAAATACCAAGGGTCAGATACTTGGCAACAGAAGATTTTCTATAGTGTCTGCATGATGGAAGTATATACAAGTTAAACCATTTTTTTTATCTTGTTGTCGAATTCGGTCTTGTCTTGCTGTTTTCTTTCGGTTTGTGCTCTGTCTAATAAGAAAACAACAGCAATTTGGAAATGAGTATA
>JAAAKL020012256.1:0-13139 GCA_010016065.2 Carybdea cf. marsupialis auct. non (Linnaeus, 1758)
CGTTACACATAGGTGCAATGATGATAGGTGATTCCGTTACACATAGGTGCAATGATATCAGTCACCTGAAGACCGGGGATAGCGATTCAAATGATACAGTAAGTATTTGCAACTTCGTAATTAAGCTTTTGGTAACATTTGTGTGACGTCATGTAAACAAAGCAACATGTACAAGCAGCTAAAACCAAACATGATTTTGCTAATGAGAGAAGATCGTTTAATCGTTTCCTTTCAGGAGATACCTCAAGATCATTTACGCCCTTAGTACATTACTGGGAGTCACTACACTTCTGTTGGTATCCTTTGCTGTTTGTACAGTGGTGCGGAAAAGAAAGGCAGATGACGAGGTAAAGGTTTTATCTACGTAAATTTTAAAAGCAGGCCAATAGAATAATAAATTAACTACATTTTCTATTTTATTTACTACTATTTATATAGTAGTAAATGTACGCCATGAGTCACCTCAGAAAGATTCACTACTTTGTTTTTAATTTTGAGAATTACTTTAGAGAGAAGTACTTTAGGGAACGGATAACTAAAGCATTACTAATGGTTTTTGCTGGTCACCGCAATTGTTTAAGGTGTAGACGTTTTCGCGCAATGTTTTGTTCACAATTTACGCCATGCGGTCTTCTGTGACCAGTGTCTGACAAAACTATACATTTTTCCCTTAAGCAATTTCCCCACTTTTTTAGGGCAGACCATCTGTTTTAAGATTTGTATGCTCAAATTATATTCAAGATGGTTCGTTTTTATTCACACATTTATAGATATGCATTAAGTATCTTCTATTAAGCGAGGTGATTGGCACCCCTAACTGCCCACCCCTAACTTCCTATCCTTACTTATCACCCTTTACTGACAACCCCTTTTTGTCAACCCCTTACTGTCTACCCCTAACTGCCTACCCTTACTGATCATATCTTATTGTTACCCCCTTATTGTCTAGCCCTTACTGCCAACCCCTAACTGTCTACCCTTACTGTCACCCCCTTACTGTCTACCCCTAACTGTCTTCCCTTTCTGTTCACATCTTGCTGTCAACCCTTTACTGTCTACCCCTAACTGCCTACCCTTACTGTTCGCATGTTACTGTCAACATGTTACTGTCAACCCCTTATGGTCTACCCCTTACTGCCTACCCCTTACTGTCCACCCCTAACTGTCTACCCTTACTGTCTACCCCTAACTGCCTACCCTTTATGTACACATGTTACTGTCAACCCCTTACTTTTTACCCCTAGCTGCCTACCCTCACTGTTCACATCTTACTTTCAACCCCTTATTGTCTACCCCTTACTTCCCACTCTAACTGTCTACCGTAACTGTACACCCCTCAAATTTTTTCGTAGATTTAAATTGCATTATCACATTTTGACTAGCCGGAAAATGATGAAAAGAATTCTTATGATAGTTAGTTAACCAACTTGCCTTTCCTGTTTTAGGTGCCCCTACCAATATAGTCAAGCTTAGTAGAAAACGGAACGCAAACCATAGCACATGAAGTGGTAAATTCTCACTAACCATGCTGTATTCCGTGGCATCGCCTGACATACATCCATTTACAGGAACATCATCTGTTGGTTAGACAGAAGAACAAAGCTTTTTTTACATTTACGTAACCAAGACCTCTGAAAATGGTGCAACTGTGCTCACAGTGAAAGCTGCAGAACTTCTCAATGCGTAGCCATCAAGTTGTGGAGCTCAAACTGTGTGGTCTTAGTGCCATGTTAAACAAAAATGCAGGGGTTGCTGCAGTTGCTCATCTGACGAGTTGCTCGCCAAGAGGTTTACATGAAGGCACATATTTCTGGCTGACACCATCCGTATTGTCGAAGCGTATGTCTTCATCAAGTTATCAACGTGAAGGAAGAAAGAAACAAATAAACTCTAAATTTCTAAAAAACGAAAAGAACAAAAACTTATCATTTTGATTTCATTTAGATCTCCGCTCACTGTTTTCACTTATTCAATGCGGTGGGAAAGTGTGACGTCACGATTTTGAACATTTTTGGATTAGGGGGAAACTCAATTTTCATGTTACCCTATTAGTGAGAACGTCAGTGTCCAAAATTGAGAGTGATGCCTTTTCCCAACACGGAGATATAAAGTTTCAAAGTTTTTAATCTCTCTAACAAAACCCTATGGTTTAATGCTGGTTCCTAACTTAAGGAACCCAGGAATATCAACAGAGTTTTGGCCAGAGATTTTTGAGATTCCAACGCCTCTAGTTTAAACACTATATACACTACAGGTCTGCTACTTTGGCAAACATCCTATTCCAAGCTTACCTTTCGATATCTGGAGTCAGATTGTACTATTTCTAAAACTTTTGATTTGTGACGTCATAACTTTCCCTCCACATAGATCTACCGAGTATACTATTACAGCCAAATGGTCTTTGAGAACAATATAACAGTAGGGCTTGTCTTCAGCTGATTTTTTAGCATTGTTTTTACTTAGCGTGTATTACTTTTGTAAGAATTTGAGATCTATTATTAGAACATTTCTCAATATAATATGGCTCTAAATGAGTAGACTTCAATCAAGTTTCGTTCTTCTAGTATTTAATATCCTATCGGGCATCAAGGTGGGAAGGTCGAAATCTTTTTCAACTTTCCGAAAGTGTATGGCATACTGGAGCCTTAAGAGTGCATACAGAAACATTTTTGGGAGACTGGAGCCTTACGAGTGCGTACAGAAGCATGATTGGCATAATGGACCCTTAGGAGTGCATACAGAAACATGTTTGGTAGACTGGAGCCTTAAAAGTGCGTATAGAAACATGTTTGGCAGACTGGAGCCTTAAAAGTGCATACAGAAACATGTTTGGTAGACTGGAGCCTTAAAAGTGCATACAGAAACATGTTAGGCAGACTGTAGCCTTTAAAGTGCACATAGAAACATGTTTGGCAGACTCGAGCCTCAAGAGTAGGTTAATTGCTCTTTAGGCGTACCGTATAGTTTATCAGCTGTGTTAGGCAGCACGACATACTACATAGCATTTCTGAGGCTTCCCAATCAATACAGAGCAGTCGAAATGCATACTGATCAAAAGCAAGATCTCGGCTAGTATCACAGTACAGAACATGATGGATCTATACTGTCTTTCGAATCTATTTTTATGCATAGAAACATTTTCTCTATAACTCTTAGGCAACAAATATGTTGATCTCCGAGACTGCAACAGGTACATTTGCCTACCATTATATTCTGAGTTTTTACACAAACAGCCCTTACTTTATTGGATTTGAAGGGCAGATGAGCACGAACAGTGTATACAAACAATTGTTGTTGCTGTTTACAGTGCTGGCGTATTAAGGCGGTTAAGGTGGAGCGGATCGTTGTTGCACGCATTTTTGTGCTTCTGTACTCTCTAAGTTGCTATCAAGTCCACTGTGATTGCAGATTCTTGGTAAATTGGTTGCAGGACGCGTTCCTTGTATTTTCAACGCCTCCGTAACAGATTATCTTCGCCACTATTACATCATGTGGCCGGTAGCCTGTCTAAAATTACAGGGGATGAAGTTCTTAAACTTAACTTTGGACCGGAGACGAGAATATTGGTTGGTTTTCCATAAGCTAGAATGCTCGCACTAAAAACATTTATTGAATGTTTACTTTCAGAAAATTTCGACAAGAATAACAAACTCCAGATTTGTGCCCAAATGGAAACAAAAACAACCCCCAAACTGTTGCTGTCAACAAACTCGACAGCTGAGGGGAATGAGATAATCCTACTTCTTCACTGGTGTAGAGTGCGCTCCCCAGTGCTCAGTCTACTGACGAGTACATAAACAACGGCATGATTTTTACTGGCTTACAGAAGGCCTTTGGCATTACTAACAATCAAATTCTCCTTGCAGAAAGCACACTTACTTGTTAGTTGCTATTAAGCCTCACTGGTATTGTTCGTATCTAAAAACCGCAAACAATGCTGCAGAGTCAGTAGCATTTTAAAATTCATCTCCGAAAATAAATCCAGGGGTTCCACAAGGATCCTTACTCGGGTCGTTGTTGTTTTCAACCTATGTCAACAACCTCCCCAGAGCGTTACCAAAATACCTTATGCACCAATATATAAAGATGATACAATTATAAACTTCACCTCGGAGAAGAGGAACGATAGACTAACTGCTGTGAAAGCAGATTCTGCTTGCGTTGGGAATAAGATTGCTGTAGAAGGAGACATTTGGCTCTGTCGTAAAATAGGGAATAGTAAAGAAAACCGATAAATGTACGTTAATATAGTTCAAAAGGCTTAACATATAAGGTTTCCGATTGATTATAATCGATAATAGTATAACAAATCTAAATAGAAGTACCCGTTTTCATATTATCATGGGCCCTAGATTTGATAGCACAGACACTAGTAAAGAACCAAATATTTAAAAATAATATACTGAATAAAATTCATATGTTTAAGAACGTTTGAACATCATTTTAACTAATTTTGCTTCTTTTGGGGATATTTTGGCAGTACTCGATTGAACACCTTGTTAAAGGTTACAAAACAGAGCAACACAGAATTGTAACATCAGCCAGTGTGGTTCACCAACTGCACCGTTACTGCAGAGATTACGATGGCATTTGGTCAAAAATCACATTAAGAGGGCAGTAGTACGTATAGTATAAAGTCTCTTGGGTCTAAAGGGACTTGTATCATAATTGCACCAGTTTTTAATTATTTATCTGGTTATCCAAAGTCTGAAGCATCTGAAACAAAGTCAATCTAAACATCAACTTTGCATCTTCGATCTACACATTGAAAGCTCCCACTAAAGACAGAAAGAACAGCAAAATGTTGCAACTGTATTATAACCCTGTGTAAACCAGTCTAAAATAGATAGTACAGTTTTTGATATAAACATATGAGCAGTCTTTAGAAATTGTGAGACTTTCTCTGTTGTTAATGCATGTTTGCGCTTCTTTGACCATTACGAAATCCTTCCTTTCAAAGTTTGTGTTTATTCTAAATTGGTCAACTTAAGTTACCGTAAAGAGAAACCATGGCCCATAGATTCCTCTCCCCCTCCCAACTATGTATGCCACTGCATGCTACAGGAGCATTCATGCACGCTTAACATTTTGCTCCATACCGTAGACTACTAATATAGAAGGGTAGATTGGGCTACTTCTACCCCGACCCCTCCCCTTACATTACATATTCCTTTATTACGTTCCAAAAAAGAACTTACTTCCTTGGTATCACGACGCTACTAAGCATCCACCTACCAACTCAATTAACAAAACTGAGACCTCAACTACGGCCAAAGATACTTTTGATAAGGCAGACAAACATGTCAAAATGAAGACTTTGTCATTAGAAAATTTGGTAGCATGCTGATAAGACGGAGCAACTGAAGACGAAGTATAGGAATAGACCTGTTTGCATAATTATGCGAGCCTTGCTGACACAAATATTAAACCAAATGTAAAGGACTTGTAGCTGATTATAAGGCTGAGGGTAGCCACTGGATTTTAATTGACACAAGTAATCTGCGGATTAGAAAAGTTTGGGAATCACTGCTCCTCTAAATCAAGAAAGGATGTACTTGATGCAATAAATTGGGATAAACGTGTCAAAAACCTTTTCGTCGTGCAGTTAGTCGCCCCCTAAAAGCGTTAGTGTCCAAAGTATTTAATATTAAAATCAGAATATAAGTTATCACTGAGATTCAACATGCAAAATTAGTTACCGGCTGTTACAACGTGTCCAAACGAGTCATATTTTGTGGACCACTGCCTAGTTGTTGTCTTTGCTATTTTAAGATACGGGCCTCCATTCGTTTGTTCTATTTATTTATTTTGCGTTACGTCACGATTTACTATTACAAGCCTCACGAATATCCCCCGTTACCCTTATACCTTTTCCCAAGGCTTATAAAATAGTTGAACCATTCTTATGATTGATGCCACTCGTGCTTGCAAAGAGATGCATAAGAAAATGGCATTCAAGTCAAATTTTGCATCCTCGTCTACCTTTTTTCTCCTCTCATTGTGAAAATAAAAGAGAACGGTGTGATTACTTTTCGTTCCTAGTAAGTCCAAAGAGATCTAGAATCGATGGTGTGAAGAGTCATACAAAGTCAAGCAGGTGCCTAAACAAAAGAGTGACTGTCCTTCCTTGCACATTCTGCTGTTTTTAGCTAAAAAAAGATTGCCCTCTAAGACTTCACTTGAAACATCATGAGTCCAATTGCTGATACAAGGCTTCGAAAACCAGCAGTTCATTCCAATTTAGCAAGAAGATTCAATGATATACTGGATGAGTTTGGTTATGCTCCAAGAGGTTTGTTGCATGGCAGTTACATATTGATGAATTCTCTTTGAAATTTATACCCGTGTGCTCTTGATTTCTTGGAACTGCACTCGTTGAACTATACCATTTCTAGCTTCGTAGGAAATTTGATTACTTTTAGGGAGTCAAAATAGCTTTACTTGGAGAAGGAACCATCTTCATGAGAGATGTCGTAGTCTTGAAGATCAACAAAGAAAACATTCAGTAGCCTGCGATTGCATTTAGTAGACATGGAAACACACAGTATTCTGCAGCTAGTATTATGCCTGTCCTTCATAGTTTTTGATTCGTCATCAATGAGGGCAACTACTCCAAAATTAAAAGAAATTTTTATAGGGAGATGCTGGGATTTCAATGGCCACATTGATGAAGGAAAAAAAATACCCAGTAGCAGGAAGTTGGATTGTGAACGTGTGTGGAAGGAATTTGCCCATGTTGTTGAATATCAAGAATCTTGTAAAGTAACGGAAGGAAATTACAGCAACTTTGTACAGCTGATTGATAATGGAATACCACTTTACAACAAGGTTAGTTTTCGTTACTATTGCTTTATTCTGTAAAATTTATCAGCTCATTAACGTATATATTTAAGAACCGAAACGTTTAGTGCCTTTATAAACAGATTTTGCTTTAAGACTTGATGCGGTCTGTGTCGAGATCAAAAAGTCTAATACACGTTGTTGTTTTTGTAAGCAACTCAGTTGCTTAGGTGTGAGGCCTCGTTTTAGTTCAAAATATAAGCAACAAGCTAAGCAACTCGAGGCCTCAAATTCAGGATGGACAATTTTTAAAACGCCTGAAAAACAAATCAAGAAACGTTTTTTATTAAGAATTGATTACAAACTGTTGATGTATAACAAATATCACACTGTTGATAATGTGTCAAGCAATGAGATTAAAGATCCAACCGTCATTCGGTATTTCCTCATTTACAACAAGCTCGGCATCTCTCCCATCTTCATCTCCTTCAAAATCTACCTAAGCAACTACTTAAGCAACTCCAGGCCTGATTTTGGAAAATTGCTAAGCAATTCGAGGCCTGACACCGAACATGGAGTTGCTTATAAAAAAACAAAGTGTAGCAATCCAACTCGGTTTATTTTGCCAGTTATAATACGCTGAACGTTCAGAGCCCTCCTAAATGTATCATGAGAATATGGTAATGAGGAGAAATAAAAAAATAAGCCCCATCTAACGATTGTTTCAAGAACCTCTCCCTCAACACTTTAATGGATAGGTTTATCTGTACCGTTTCTCAAACGACCGAAATTAGATAGTATAGTGTGCTGTCATACAGTAAGACGACGTCTTGGTTACCTCATACTATCACAGAAATATTCTCAAATTTATTGCGTTCATGCTTATTTGTCACCAATTGGTCATAGATACAGACACGTTTTCAGCAACTTTGACAGCATACCCTTACATTTGACAGCCTACCTGTCACATACTTGCTTAAGCAATTAATTATTCTTTTTTCAAAGCGTCATCGAGAAGAGAGAATTTCGGTGCGATTTCAAAAGGTTCCGGGTTCGAATCCCGGTGGTGATATTTTCACTGTCTTCTAGCATTTCTTCAGCCTTCATTTTTTTTCAAATCCCCTTTTCTCGGTGGTATCTTTATCCATAAGTGGGTTTTGCAAAGCACGATGGGCCGCATGGCAGCCCTTCCATAGTCACGTCACATGGCGCAGAGAGGCTGTTCGCCAAAATTGATCACCGGTGAAGTATTGGAAGCTAATGTTGCCAGTAGAGAAGAGTAAATAATAATATCACCGGATCACCATAACTCAGTAGGTGGAACAGCACGCTGCAATTGCGTGGGCCCGGAATTCGAGTCTCAGTGTTGACGTTTTCACTTTTCTTTGGCATTTCGTCAAACTTGATATTCTTCTTATCCTCGAATGTAAATCGTTACTTGCGAGCATGAAGTTTCACCTGCGCACCGCCGCAAGAACATCTGGACCCTGGATATAGCTTGTAATTACATTGTAATCATTTTGTCCCTCTCTCCTCTAGACTTTATTTTGGTCTGGCACCAATAAAGTGGCCCATGAGCTGAGTTTCTTTCACAAAGACTTTATCACTTTGGAGGACACACTTGCTGGGTAAAACATAACTTTCATTATTGACGGATTTGCAAAGTTTTGCATTTAATTTGCGAAATGAACGGTATGCATAAATAAAGAGTTTGGTAGCTGTAGATTGTATGAATAAATCTTTACAAGTCATTTTAGTCCTCTCCCTCCCTGAAAGTTTTCGACGTTAATGATTCTTGTGTTAGCATCTGCTCTTGGACAGAGGCGATGTACAGTCCTACTTAAAAATGTGGTAGAAGATATAAAAATGGGTAGCTCTCGTGTTGCTTGCAATCAACCGTCTTCTTCCCAGACATGTCGTTAAATAATAGCTATGATGATAAATGTTTTAAACTTTATTGCCATATATCAATTCTGTAAATTTACAGAGAAATAAGCTTTAAGAGTGTATACATTATTCTCACGAAGTAGCGAATTCATTTTGTACTTAAAAAGCTTTTTTCGTCTGACGCTCCTCAGAGTACAATTCGTCAGAAAATGACCGAAAAGGGAATCAACGAAATTATTTTCCCGACTGTGTTTTACAAGGTAGCCAATCAGAATTCTGACTGTCAGATTGGTATTGTTTTGACCAATCAGTGTCCGTGAGGCTGAATGGTTAACCGAAAAGACCCAATGAGAAGACAAATTCGCTATTTCGTGCAGTTTTATTATTCTGTACTATCAACAAACTTTTCGAACATTATTCTCACTATTTTCACCCATTAAGAAGGGGATAGGAAGATTGTGATCATTATTTTAATTATGATAATAAATGTGATAATAGTAGTGATATTAGTATTTATCAAGGGCACCATCTTGCCAAGGGGACTTTCGGTAGAGGCATGAGGGATGTACTGAACAGTACTAGCAGATCGTGCTAGAACTATAATCTATATAAGACAAGATCATCTTTGTTCTCCATATTTCTTTACATAATGTAGCAATACAACTCTAAGATTCCATAGCATATGTAGGATTACTCTGTTAACATCCGAGACTCTGAAACTCTTAGATACTGAAACTCTTCGAACTCTAAAACTCTGAAAACCAAAAATTTTTGAACTCTGATTCTCCGGTCAAAAGTGATTATCTTAAGAATAGTCATGGGCGTGTCACGTCCGATACTCAACTCCTTACCAGACTACTTCCATAACAAGGGGCAAACCTACTATTTATATTTCATTCAGTAGGACCTATGCAACAGCAGTTACCATTTGTGGGAAGTTTCTCTGAGTGCTTACATCATCATCATCATCATTATCATCATCATCTTTTTCAAAGTCATCACTACTGTCATCTTATACGGTTTTGCTATTAAACATACTTTAAATCGAATGTCTACGTTTCTTTCTACTAAATGATCGGTTCTAGTCTGTCGTTGAAACATAAGGTCGCAGAAACTTGGTGAATAGCTTATCCACTAGCATTTTTTTGTATTTGGATAGTCTTAATAGATGGAGAAGATAAGCTGAGTTGAGAGCTTCTTTCTCTTTTTCAATTAGCGATAATGGCAGCACTTTTAAAGTTGCCGGGTGAGACAAACGCCAATAGTATTGGACATTTGTCAGATCACTTGAAGTTTTAAAGGAAGCACGTTTGAGTCTTTTAAGATCCACTCATTGAACCTCCGTTTTAAAAACTATGCAAGAATAGAAAAGTGGCCATTTTCATTGCTTATAATCCGTTTTTGTAACAAAACGGACAAGATCTGGAAATCCAATCTTGACCGTAAGATCAAGACTGATTGAATCAATCTTACTCTATGGATCTGAAACTTGGACTCTTTCATCAAAGCAACAGCGCCGTTTAGACGGATGTTATACTCATCTTCTCAGAAGAGTACTTAATCTTTCATGGCGAAACCACCCAACTCTAGAAATGTTCTATGGAGACCTATCAAGAGTATCAACCTTAGTTCAAAAGAGACGTGTCCAGTTTGCTGGCCATTGTGCACGTGCCACAGATGAACTAGTTTCATCGTTTGTGTTATGGAGGCACCCATCATCTCACCATCGATCTCGTAAATTAACCTTTCCAGACAGGATACATCAAGAAACATCTATCGCCAAGGAAGATCTTTTAGAAGGCACGACAGATAGGGAATACTGGAAGGGTGTAGTGAATTCTATCTCGGCCGAGGCCGCAAAATGATGATGATGATAAATCCGTTTTATATATTTAGCGGAAAGTGCCGCAGCATGCCTTGCAAATCTTATTTTGAACATAGGGCATCATGACGTAAGTCAGAAGATATAAATGCATTAAATACGATAGAGTAACAATGGCCACGACAAATCACCGTAGTTCTGTAGAATTAATATCAATCATGAACCCCTAAACAATTTTTTATGAAAGTTACAGACCAGACTTTACATTCCTCACTATAAGTCGTAATTTAGCTAGTTACATACCCTGCTGTAAATGGTTAAGAAATATTTGACGTGACAGATTTGTGCTAATGACGCTTTTACATATTGTACTAACAGACATGTTGTCAATGGCCTCCAATTCTGTGGTGGAAAGCATGGATTTAATTACACGCATTGTCCGACGAGAGAACAGTGTCCGAAAGGATATGCCATGTCAAATTATTGGCGAGCAGTATCAGTACAGGTAACATTTGCAAACCAAATCCTAAAAAATTGCTTCTTTTTGGAGCAAGTGTTTTGTCATTTTTGGTAATAAATGAGAAGATTAGCAAGAGTGCAGAAAATATCTGAGATAAGTTTTTAAAAAAAGAATATATATTTTTTCTTCTGTAAGTTTTAAAGTTTCATTTTCTCATGTCTGTAACTTGTAATGGGGTATAAATTTAATTCCTGATGATGATTCTTCAAACCAAATAATAGTTTGACACCATTGATAACGATTAGGTTTAAACAAGGATTAGGTAGATGTTACCGACCATAAGATACTCTCTTGTTTAACACGGAAACAGTGTTGATCATTTGACTCATGGCCCAGTATTTACTAAAATGAGTGTAGCAGAGAAGGCTATTTCTCAATGTAAACTGTCACCAATTGATAATTGGTACAACTTAGGAAACTCCAAGATCCGTTGCTTTACATGTAAGGAAGATTATCAAATAAAAAGTACACGTTCGCCATAAATGCAGCAATGCAAATCTTTGGCAACTGATTATGTGTACGATTATAACAGGTTCAAAACATGCAATGCCTGATACGATTAAAGATTGTTTCTGCTTGAAAAGCAAGGGGGTACTCATAGCTAAACAACTCTATCATGGCAACATATTTTACTTCCTACGACATTGTATTTCCTTATGATTAACAGGAACGAGTATTGAGCCAGTAATACCAAGATTACCCCAATCTCATACTAAATATATTCTATAGATACATGGAAAACCGATGAAGAATTCGCACAAATAATTTGAAACATGCTTCACAACAGTTAATGCGTAATAAAGTAGCAGACCTTTTACATAAGATTCCTCTCTTACTCAAACGAACGATGGAGCTTTGAAAGAGAAATCTTTAAATACGAATTTCAGGCACAAAACAACTACACAGAATACAATTTTTCACTTGCAGTAGGTTATTTTGAAAAAATGCGTTTAATTATAGTGCTTCAACTAAAAATTTAAAGCCCAGGTATGTGTTACCCAAGATAAGCATGGAAATAGGACCTCGGCAGCCCAAGCTGTGTTTTGTTTCCTTGCGATTGCTTGGACGCTATCTGCGTTGGGTCTGATGTTTTCGCACGTTTACGCATGCGCTCTCGACTTTCAAGGACAACAGAATTGGTGGAGTGTCTCTTCTTCGTTGAGAAGATATTCTCTGGTTCTTACATTCCTAACTTACATTCATCAACTCCAAATCTCATATTTCAGACTACGGTCATGTTGAACTTTGATGATTCAGCATCCTAAAAGTGCCTTATGTTTGGATTTACCAGTTTTTCTCTCCGTATTGTGATCCTTACTTTGGGTATGCCTAAACATTGGTCTGTCCCTCCCCTCCCCCCTCTCTTCAAAACTGCTTCGAAGGCTCTTGATTAGTGGGAATAGGTCGTTGAGTCCCTTTCACTCACCAAGTCCTTTTTTCAGCTGCGTAAACTGTTTATTGTTAGATGAGTAATAACCTTTGAGTTATGTTTAAGCATCTGCTCGAAATAAATATGTCTAGCTGTAGTGCAGGCGCACTGTATGCACTGTATGGTTGAGGCTTGTTTATCACGGACTTTGGCAATGTAGTCGAACTACCAGTGACACTGTCGTCATGCATTATTATATTTATAACAGATAATGACTTTCTGGTCCACGTGTGTAGTGTATGCGCTATAGATTACACCCAAATCAGGGGACAAGCGATCCGGTCTCTGTTTCTTCAATAGTCCCTGAATACAGGGAACTCTATACATTAACAACCTTCTATTCAATGTTTAACTTCTCTGCCAACTCTCGAGCTCTAACTCCTGAGCATGGCTACGTGTCTCCCCTTTGCAATGTCCAGAGGGTTAGGAACTGATGCCCCATAATATGGTAAACACCTCACTAGCCAACTTTGCTTTCTTTTTATTCGTATAGTTTGCAAAGAGTGCCAGAGGCGTTGCATATGTGATCGTAAACGGTTCCAGGAATGGTGGAGAGGCTTATTTAAACACTAGGTAAGGAGACCCTGGCATCTTATCTGTCTCTCTTTAAATATATATATATTGCTGTACACATGAAGAAGGTTTTTCAACCGAAAGCTCTGTAGGAAGCCTCTAGGCATTTTCTAGTTTTTATATGTTTT
>JAAAKL020012257.1:0-13138 GCA_010016065.2 Carybdea cf. marsupialis auct. non (Linnaeus, 1758)
GCTTAGCAGCAGGGAGGTCTGACATGCAAGTGCCCAAAATGCTAGTTTTCAAACTGAACAATATTTTGGAACGGGGGATGGGGAAACTTCATATTTCATTGTCCATGATTGTTGGTGTTAAAGTATTGTAAGGCTAAAGAAAATTCCTTTCACCAGAGCGAAGGAAGATAAATCTTTACAAATATTTCACAAGACTAACTATGGGATCATTAATAAAAGTACGTATACAAAAATTTGGTGGTTTCCAGGGCCCCCTTTTCACTTAAAAATAATTATTTATATCATCAAAACAGGAATGGTACTACCTCCAGCCTAGAAGAGCCTTTGGCTATCTTCAATAGTAACTGGAGCGGAGAAGTTCAGATTTCCTGCGCACTGACAGCGAACATATCGGGCTTTAGTAAGCGTCATGGAAAACAGAGACGGGGGACATGCACTATCACATGCTCGATTTCTACATTTCACAGTTTACCGTAACTCGGCGTTAAGGCCATCAAGATTATGACACCATATAAAGAGTGTCTTCCTGTGAAACGGACTATATTCTATGTACACAGTAAGAAACATGGAGGCCATCAATTGTCTGGTATTGGAGCTGTCAACGCACGCTCCTAGTCAACGAATCTTTAAGCTGAAGTTGAGATATTGAACTTTACACGTCCGAATAACAAACTAAGCTTTCGCCTTTCTCCAACTAAGTTTCGCGCGTACGACTATAACCAAGTTTCTTTCAGCCGTATTTTATGCCTCACGATTTTGCACTGTTGACTTTATCAGAGTTAGACGCTTGCTCTGCTTAAAATTCGTACTGTATACGAGGCGGACCGGTCACTGACCAAGTGACTGATAATCATCACTGTTTGCCGCTGCATCCCTTTCTGGCGTATCGTAAACGTTATTTGCGCGTCGATTTTCAGCTGGACTATTGTATGATTGATAATTTGAAGACTCGCCTCTACTCGGATTCAGGCCTGCATAATTCTGTTCCGCTTGCGATACCCCACTGCCCTTGACTGACGGTTTAGGACCACACTGCTCGAGCGGCTCATACAGAGATGGTTCAAAACCACCCGAGTTCTGTCCAGGATAGTAATTCTCGGGTTCGCTGTACCTAGTATCTTCGAAACCTGAGTTGACAATGCCAGTATTAGCTTCGCATATGTCGTAAGTGTGTTTAACACGGTTTTGGTTTGTTATCGAATCGGCAGGCATTTCGTAAATGGCAGCTTCCTGTGCCTTGTTTTCAACATTTTCATCTGATTGACCTGGCAGCTTTTTGTTTCTAAAATTGGCGGGCTCGTATGGGTAATCATAAGAGGCACTCTCTCGGTGTTGCAAAGCTTCCGCCGTCGACTCATACGGTAGTTCATAATCTGGAACTGAGTATTGCTTGTACAGCTTAGCAGCGTCTGGTGTTGTCGACGTTTCTGTCGCTGCAGGCGATAATGCATCTGCTACATTTTGATAATCAGGCGTACCACAAACTAGGTATACTGGTGCTTCCATATTGCTGATGGGATCAGAGTATGACTGGGATAAGGTGGGGCGATTGGCGCGGTTAACAGCAACCACAGACCCTGGAGATCCTAAGAAAAAAAGAAAAGTAATAGTTCTTACTTGCAAAAGGGAAACATCGGGAACGTACTACATGTTTACTCGATATAAATTGACTCTTTTCTCTTTAAGAACGGTAGAAGCCCTTGTGTGCGTGAGTTCCATCCACAAGTGCTAAATGCAAGCCGATGTCCTTACGCAAATGGCCTTCAATTCCTTAAAGAACGTTTATGTAAGCCGTACTGAAACACTTTCTCTCTCACAGCTTGGAAATTAATTCTACTCCAATGTAAATTCTCACGGAAATTAAATCATCTGGGTGACACCTCTCCCCAAATGAGGTTAATTTAGGATACGATACGGATATTTGCGGGTTTCAAAGGTTTTAGTAATGTCAATTATGTGTATGATAAAGCATAATACAAGGATATATTTTCCTCCCAATCCACCTATATAATCTCGCAAATTACAAAGAGACAGTGTCTCTCCTAGATGGGAATATACCATTTCCCTCAGATGATCAGCCTTCCTCTATCGCTGCTGACACTCGTAGATACTCCACTGATAATTACAACGAATAGTGGCCAATGCAATAGGGTAATTGCTTGTCTAGGTAAATAAATTGATGAGCTACGCGTAGTGAAGCACAAGTATTATGAACTAGACCAAATTAATCATACCACAACTAAAACAGTACTTTAATAAGCAAGAAATGTGGCTGCTAAAGTGATGTGTATAGTTGTATTAAAAAGGGTACCATATATAGATGATGTTTACACTTTACTATAATGATTATGCTTCTTCGTTTGCCAAAGAAATCATTTATCTGTAACTCTATCAAATGTGACGGGCATACGAATGTAGAGGTTCTGGTTGATTCAGGGACAAATCTATTTGGTAGCGACTGCGACCCAAATGCTCTTCGATTTCCTATCCTACTTGAAGGTCTTTATGTTGTTGTAAGGATAAGCGGACTAGCAAATCTAATGTCTTAGTTACTGCTTTCCGTAATCGGACAAAGAATCCCCACCCCCTACCCCCGCCCGCAAAAAATAATGATATGGTGTTTTTATTTTCAATACACTTGTGAATAAGAAGATTGATATCACGGGGTCTCACATAAAATTTATTCCACCTGCTACGATGGCGAGGCAACAGAGAGTTTTTGGTAGGTGCCTTCACGCCACCTCGCCCTACCTTATACCTACATACTTCCTCTTGGTTTTATCAGTTCCGACGTATGCAACGTCGCTTTAGTCCTTTGCTTAGTTTTTACTTCAAGTTTTACATGTATATTTAATGCTTTAAATTGCTTGGCACCGTCTATGTGTTTTAGTCAACATCTATGATGTTTGTGAACTTCCATTCATCTACCACCACGTTCTAATGATAATACTTTCTTCGGCACCCACGTCCCTGCCTTCCTCATGCTAATATCTTACACGACAGAAACATAGAGATACCTCCTGACAGTAACACGTACCTTCCCGAAATGGTGTTTCTGAGAATCCTTTGTTGATCATTGGTTTCGACGATGGTGAGTCCATCGCAGTAATACACACATGATTGTAAACATTTTTGTGGCATACATGACCATTGGCGTCTGTTCGCGGAGCCTTGTGTGCCTGGCGTCTAAGGATAGAGAAATGCGTGAAATGATGAGCTAACCAAGGAAGGACTTGCTATTCTGGACATTGTGTGCTCTGATGTGTGCCTACCCAACTTCAAGAAATATCTCGAAGAAATGCAGCTAAAATTGCAATAGTGCAGAAAACAACACACAGTAATCAAGTGTCCACAATGAGTGGCACTTATAATTTACTAATCTTTGTCGCGTTCCAAACGTCTCATGATAGCATAGAACTGGTTATATATGTGTTAATCGTTACTCTGTTAGCTTGCAATCATATACCACTAAAATACTATCTTGAATACGCGTGGCTCGAACATTAAAACGCGTAGCTTGATATCATAAATATATAGTGTAATAGTAAATGAACAGGACTGAAGAAATCCGTTAAAAGCATTTCAACGTCTCTTGCGCGACGACAGGATTGCTTTACCGATCAGATTATCGGCACAGCGCATCCTAAATAAGTAGAGAATAGGAAGGCGACTACGTCGTCAAGATCAGGCACGGATCCCATTGCAATATACATAAATAATCAAATTATAATTACTTGAACACAATAACGTTATATGTTGATAGTGGTTATATTCGAAAAATTAGGTAAGATGCTTCCTAGAACAACTTACACCCAAAGCGAACTACGATCTGCGACCACCAATCAAACCCCCAATAGTTCCCAACGATAAAAACGGTTGAGTTGTATGCTAAATCTTTTTATATTTTTAATGCAAAACATGATTTTTTCCCCACGATGGCGTAGTATGATGCAATGATTACAATTGCTTATCTAAAAACGATTGGCTAAAAACGGAATGGCTTGCCAGTGTAAGTGGTCTTAAACTTTAAATTCAACAGTTAACTTGGATAAAGACGAAGTACCCCGTAGCATATACGATAACATGTTGTTCAACCCCATGCCTTTCCCTGCTGTTTAACCCCATGCCTTTCCCTGCTGTTTAACCCCATGCCTTTCCCTGTTGTTCAACCCCATGCCTTTCCCTGTTGTTCAACCCCATGCCTATCCCTGTTGGTCAACCCCATGCCTTTCCCTGTTGTTCAACCCCATGCCTTCCCCTGTTGTTCAACCATATACCTTCCCCTGTTGTTCAACCCCATGCATTCCCCTGTTGTCCAACCCCATACCTTCCCCTGTTGTTCAACCCCATACCTTCCCCTGTTGTTCAACCCCATGCAAATACTGAATGTTACATTGCAGGTCGCTACGTTAAGAGGAGATCACTCTTTGGGTATGGAATTAACTGGGTAGTTAACCTACAGGCCTGGACCCTTGCAACTCGGGAAAATTCAAAGTTTAAAGACAAATTTCCCGCAGCATATTAAATTGGTTAACTCAAATAACGACTGATTGTTTAGCATAACAATAAATCCCTTTGAAATATCGTTTGAACAGACACTTTACTCACAGTCTCTTAGTACTACCACATGACTGCTTAAACAGTTCTAAAGACACCCATGCTGCCTCATTAATTAGCCTGCTCGTTAACAAGTAGGTTTTCAGTGTTACAAGTACATAAACTGGCTAATTCCATGTATAGTCTTGGTTGTTTGAGTCCCGTGGTACTGAATCTAGGTCAAATTGTAGTCCTATGCTTTCCTACTAAAAACGGTAAAAATACTTGGTGTTAGCCGCTTTAGATCTTTAGATATAGCGCCTATTCTCCACCGTGGTCATGCTTCAAAGCTGGTCAACATGACGTTTCAGTACAGTTTTGTGACATTTAGATTTTTACCCGCAAATTTAGCTATTTACTTATAAAACTGCACGAAATTGCGTAAACATTTTAGTACTGAAAGGCTTTTTTCGTCTGACACTCCTCAAGGTACAAAATCGTCAGAATTGGAATTGAAAAGAAATCAATAAAACTTATACCAAGCTGTGATTTGAAAGTAGCCAATCAGAACAAACATATAACTCTTGCTTTGAGTTTACTATAAATTTCAAGTCTAAGGGTGATATCGCTGGGTAAGAGCATAATTCTTAGATTGAAGGTTTCCTTGCTGAACATTATTAAAGTTAGGTTTCTTTCAGATGAATCTACGCAAACGAGATAACTAGTTAATCTAGAACTATTAATGTCTTAAAATGGCAGTAAAGGACGTTCGAAAATGAACCGTAAACATCTTCCGCTAGCCACTTGCATTGATGAACATAGAGGGCAAACGAAAACTATTACTTACTTTCTCCACACGACGTATATAACAAATGCCAGAAGGATCAAGGCAGCTCCTAGACCAGAAACAAGCCCCACTACCCAAACTGGTAAATCTAAAAAAATGCAAAGAATTAGGGCATTTGCTTAAGAACGTATTAATAACATTAGAATGTCAGAAGAGATACTAGTCTGAGGAGATACTAGAAAAAGTGAAATCTCAAATTAAAAGAAAATTACTACATGAGCAATATGGAAGGTTATTACTGTGGTAACAAAATCTCCGAAGTTACTGGGAATTTCATTTACGAGTTTTACGAGTCACACGAAATTTCACGGTATCGAGGTTAGTGACAGTTGAGTAAGAGTAGATGATGGGTTACGATACCCATCGTCGATCAAAACATGAAAACACGCTTTGCGATGTTTCGAGGGGAGCCTTCCTGTTCACCAGCACTTTCATAGCTTAATATCTCAATATCACGAAAAGTATAGAAAGCACATCCTCTTTGTCAACTCATGGTATCAGTGAATACCACAGCCAAAATAACAGGTACAAAGTAATTAAAAGCTGGACAAACGCCTTTACAATTCTACGGGCAGAAAACAACTCCACCAACACTGTGAAATCACAAAGACGCACTTCATTTAATAACTTCACGTCTGATAATGCTGCTCAACTACAGAAAGAAACATGAAAACCTATAGTTACCTTCTTTAGGTTGCTGTTTGGCCCTTGGGGTAGTTGGATCTGTAACAAGCGTTGCAGTTGCCACCACTGATTTTGTTCTCAGCACTGTTGTAGCTACTGGCGTTACTGTAAAATATAACACATTTCAAATAAAATCTTGCCAACCTTGTTGATCTGACGAACATCACTTAAAATTTCCTCGAATTTCCACTTCTAGATTGCAGCCTGTATTGAGTTTAAAATATATCAAAGTTTCATCTACTATTTTTGAGCAGGCTCAATTGATCAATTTGCAGTGACAATATTCCGTTCATAAATGGTAGACATACTGCGTACCCCCCTCTCCCCCGACATACACTGCGGCAAAGTATTTTTCAGAATTCTCCTGCACTGGGAACCAAGGCACTTTTCAAAATGTCAATGGGGGTACTTGTCGGTGAACTTCTTTTTTGTTGTAGGAACACGAATTTCTTAATTTTTACTTTGTATTTGTTTAATTACGTTGATTTAAACTTGAACATATTTTTTATAATATAGCACGAGTATAGAAAAAATCTCCCTCTTGTTGTCACAAGGTTTTCGACAATTTATCCTAGGTCCTATTTGAAATCTTAAGATCCTCATCAGGCGATGAACTGTCTAGACATCCGGGGGCAAGCTCCAAAAGGGGATCAAAGATTAGCTGGAGAGCTTCTGACCCGTCTAGACATTATCATAAACGCATGTTAAATGTACAAATTTATAAGAGTTAACAAATGAGGCAACAAGCACACTATATTGACTAGCAATGAGTGAAATGTGATGGATTCAAATACCTCTGGCGTTGTCAGATACTTCAATCAAGGTACTGGTAGGTACATGCTTAGGCTCCTTCAACTGAAATCGAACTTGACCTGAACTTATGAATTGTCGATGAACCGAATAATTTCCTTGATCTTACCGACAGCTCGTATCCCCAGTGAATTATGGAGTGAAAACATTTTTATTTATGTTAATTTCTTACATAGGAGTTTTAAAAAGCGGAAGAACTTGGGACTATCAGAACCAGCATAAAGCAGTTCTATTTCATATACCCTAGTACACTTACCAAAAGAGGAGAGAGTGAGAAAAGCTAGACTCTTCACTTATTTAAGCTTTGTTTGTTACATTTTCCCTAGAAATATCTTAATTACCTTGTACTGTTCTGCCTAGTGCCGTGTATCCCGAGGACTGACTCGGCTTGACAAGCGAAATTGAGGTTACAACTCCCGCTGTCGGTGTTAGTATTCTTTGAGTTGATGTTAGTACGCTCGCTGTTGGTGTTAGTATTCTTTGAGTTGATAATAATACGCTCGCTGTCGGTGTTAGTATTCTTGTGGGCGATGGAGGGACTGTTACAAGATAAAATAATAGAATGCTAAGTTTGGTGCTAACGTTAGTCGCCGACCTATTTCCTACAGAAGCTTTGTCAATGTTAACAGAGTCAAAGTAAAGTACACGGAAGTATACGTCACTGAGGGTTATATATGTCTACTGATCTCTTAAAAATACTGGTTCGATCAATCCCATTGTTTCCAACAGCGTAAAAGTCTGGTCACGAATACTAGTCCCCAGAAGTTGAAAGGTCCACTCTGGTAGATTCCATTGTTTATAAGCTTTGTTTGATGGGGACTAAAATGGCGTACGACGACCGACCTCGCTTTGAGACGGAAGATACTCGATCCAGTGTTTTTTTGGAGATCAGAAGTTATGTCCGATTTCATAACGTAGCAAACATACTTGCTAACTTCTTGATTATGCTGGAACTACATAAATGTAATGCTGGATATGTATAGTTTACATGATAAAATAATCTCGTAGTGTTCACCGTATCCAGTATTTAAAACTCGAAGCAAGAATGGCTATGACGTTGATAGAAATAGAAACGAGGAGCTTAAATGACTCCCTGAAATAGTTGCTTAAGGGAAGGTCATTAGGATTTAAATGCAACCTTGAGCTCTACTTGCATCGAAACCCCTGTCTTGAGTCGCAAAGCTGTGGTGGTAGCTCTCTAATTCAAAAATATACAAATCGACAACTGTATGTGTCACAAAATTTACCATCTAGAACGTAAACGTTTGGCCTACTATTCATACACAGCTGATGCCAACTCCAAGACGTCAACCAGCAACAAAAACTAACGGCAACAACTAGCTGATCCACTCATAAAAATATGCTTATCTTCACATTGGCTTTGTCTTTTTACCTGGGGGCTTTTCCATTTCAAAGTGAAGCAAAAATCCTCCGCCGTTTTTTAAGTAATCATGTTTGACAGTTAACAGCAGAGTGATGTAAGGGCCAGATAGTAAAGGCACTGGCTTGGGCGAAGGGTCACCGTCGCAGTAATCCCAGCTTTCGCTTGAAGACGTTCTCGATTTCTGTATCAATGCCATCTTCGTATATATGCAGTCCCCAGACGCTCCGTTAAACGTAAGGCGTCTACAAGTCAATGAATCTCTATCAAAATTGTATAGCAGCATAAAAACAATGCGAAAAGCACAAAACTCAGATAGTGGCTTAAGTCATTTTTGATCACCTTTTTTCTAACTTATACTCCTCAGTGAGTTCATAGATTACTGCAGTACAAACGAAGCTAATAGAACGAATCAAAATACATTATGCACCAGTGGTCCTATGAAACATTCTAATCAGTACATACACCAGTACAACTAAAAGGATGGGAAAGTTTCAAACTTACTAAATTGGGATATGTCGACTCGACGTAGGCTCAAAGATGTTAAGGAATTGTGAAGGGAAATCAATTTTAATAGGAAGATATTTATGCGAGAAAATTAAACATTTGCACCCCGACCATTCTTTTCTCCTCCGTTTACCTGTACAAGTACCCTTACACCCTTAGCATGAAAGCAAGGTCTTTACCTATATTAGAATACAAATATCCTCCAATTAAATACGTCCAGATTGTAATTACTGACGCGTGGTAGTTTTCTTATCTCTCACCTGAACATGACCTTATATTTTGAAGGAAATGGAACTTGTAATAGCCATCCACATTGCGCCATGGGTGAATTCATCAGCTCAGAACTAAAATTGACTGTTCCACTGTTACCAGTTACTTTCCATCCGCAGCCTAAGAAAAACCCGAAAGAAAGCCCTTATCGAATCTACAGTAAGAACGACGTGCACATCCAAAAATATACATTGTTCACGAGAAGAGAACAAATCCTCTCTTCTCAATAACACTTTCTACTTTCAATAGGCTGTGGACAGCATGGTGCGCCGGATGCCAGTCCTTCCATGGTCAAGCCACATGTCACGGAGAGGCTGATCTCTAAAATTGCGTAGTCTCCGTAGCTAATGTGGTGACTAGAGAAAAGTGAACTATGTTATCACTAGGTCATCATTGCTCAGTTGGTAGAGCAGCACGCCGCAAATGCGTGGATCTCCGGTTCAAATCCCAGTGGTGACATTTTCACGTTTCTCTAGCATCGTTTCATACATTATTCTATTTCACTGACCCTATTCTACACGGGGTCTTGAGATGTATCTTATCACTCCGGGGGGCGTCTTTTTACGCAGGTAAGTGAAAAATTCAAAAAAACCCTAAAACCAATACCCGCTTTCATAAAAAACAATCATCATGACCCTGATCTAGAAAAATGTTTCAAGTGTGCTAAAAAATATTTTACACGCATTCATTCGTATATTTGTTCCACGTTAAAGGAACACATATGTAGTTTGCGATATTTTGCCAACACTTTTCCTTCTCTTTCATGTTAATTTTTGCTAACTTTCATCGGCTTCGCTTGTAACAAAACCATTGTTAACTATACTTTAAAACACTTGATTCTTGACTTTAGGTAATAACAATGGATGAAAATAAAGTGATGTACAGTTTTACATCGCCCTTCATGGGCTAATAGTTCGGAAACGATAAAGCCGGAAATGTTCTGAAAAATGCTGATATAGGCACGTCTTTACAGTAAAGAATTGAATGCTTGCTAAATGTTAAAAGAATGATAATTTTTCATTTACAACTGGAGCTGTGACAAAGTAATGTTTCAGATGCAAAATTTTTTCTGTAAGAAATAAACACCCTGGAATTTACTATCTTGGATTACAATGATTACAAGGCCTGGTAAGGGAGGATCCAAATAATCTTCCAAAATAAAATTTCTTACGTTAAAAAGATGAAAAAGTAGAGGTAAGAAAGCTTAAAGCAATACATTTTTACCAAAAGGAGGTTATATGTAAGAATTTCCTGCGGCAAAACCACCCTCCTCCAGTTGAATGGCACTAATATACATTTTTCTCGCTAGTTTAAACTTCATGGTATACAATCGTTTAGCCATGTAAGTTTGAAACACCTCGAGAAGTTCGTGTGCCCCTAAAGCAAGTAACAAATCGATATCACATTGGCATAGGACTCCAAGGTTTTACTAAACGTAAGCTACCTGGAACATCAAGGTAATTTTTATGCAAACGCCCCAATTAAACCTAGAGGGTATGGGCAGCCCTAAGGATGTATGCTGTAAAATATCTTTTCCATGAGCAAAACTGTGGTTCATTGTTAGGGATCATAGCAGTAACAACCCTAACTGATCATGAGCTCAACAAAGAGACAGTGATGCCAACCAACAAGTACCGTCTCAAGAATTAAAAACCTTAACTGCTTGGCGATAGTGGCTCCTAGAGAATTTGCAGCACCAAGCAAGCTGTGACACCATTGGAACACCGATCTCTAAAAAGACTAGATCGAGCTTCTCATTGTTTCCAACAGCGACAAAGTATGGTCACGAGTTCTAGTCCCCATAAGTTAAAATAGCGCGGGAAGGTCCGCCATATTATGTAAAATTGTTCATAACCATTGCTTGATAGGGACTGAAATGGCGTCCAACGACTGGCCTCAATTTGATACGGAAGATGCTCGAACCAGTGCTTTTTAGAGATCAGTGCATTGGAATCAGTAAATCACATATCAGAGTGCAGAAATCTACATAAAAACAAAGTACAAAGTAATGACACTGAATCTTTTTTGTCATTGTGAAGGTAAATGAGAGCACATCTACCGGCAGAGTTGTAGTGACCCTAGTGACCCTAGCATCTTTATTTCCTTTCTTAATTTTAAAAATATACACTGGAATGCTCTCTTCTCATCTTTGTTCTTCGTTTCCGATCATTAATGCATACAGTCCTTAACTCATCCTTTCTATAAAATACACTCTGATAATGCAAAATGTAAGAAAGAACTGCAATACACAGTTGTCACGCAGCATGTGTCTATTTAACCAAAAATATTCCAATTTCTCTTCAACTTCCTAACTATCGACCGATATTTTTCACTATTAACATCATATCCCTTTTTTGCTGCTTACCATTTTGAACTGTTACTTTAATTGCATGAGAAGATTCTCCAGCCGAATTCTTAAGGACGACTTGATAAATTCCTGAGTGCACAGGAGTAACTTTCTTTAACATCAGTGCATGGTCTCTAGTGCGTACTTCGTACTTTGAAGTTCTTTTGGAAACTAGGTCCCCATCTACATACCAAAGTACTTCCGTTGCATCTTTATATTTCCCTGGGAGAAGAAACGTATCTGCTGCTACGGCAGCGAAATTAGTTGGCCGTTCTGTCCAGCTTGGCCTGACTGATGTAAAGGAAAAACCATTCAATAATACGCGAATTATAAAAAATTGCGACCTCTGAATATAAATTTGCACTGTGAGATAAAAGCAATGACATAGAGCTAACACTACAGTCGCGTTTGAGTCTGACACAGCCAAAATACGTGATCATATCAATGTTTCTATTGAGAAAAGTACTGTTAACAACAATGGAGCTATATCGACCTTCAAAAAGAGGAGGCAGCGGAGAACTTGAAACGCAAGTAAAATTTGAGTACATTAAAGATGTAAAGCATCTAACATCCCGTTGACAACATTTTCTCTTTCTTCTCATTTCAAATCTTCTCTTCTCAAAAATGCTTGGGAACTTCAAATGGACTGTAGACAGTATGATGGGAAGGACGACAGTCCTTTCATGGTCAGGTCACATGGCGCAGACAGGTTGGTCTCCAAAATTGCATAGAGCTGGATGATGATGTCCTCTGATAGAGTATTGGGAGCCAATGTGGCCACCAAAAAAAAGATCATGTTATCAACGGGGTTCACCTTACCTAGTTGGTTGAGCACACACCGCGGATGTTTGGGTCACGGGTTCGAATCCAGTTGGTAACATACATTTCTATTTCTCTACTTTCTTTCAAAATTAAAATCTCTTAGTAATAATGTCTTCGTCTTGATAAAACAGTCAGTATTCAGGGCAAATTAGAAGATACACCTAAACGTACAAATAACGTACCAGATATAACATCCAAATAAACTCCTATTCTACTAGGCCATCTATTTAGTGTTTGGTTTGGCAATTTTCACCAGCAAATAGAAGACTAAACATAAAACAAGTCCAAGATGAGGAAGATGAAGAAGGATATGTGAAGCATGTATGAAGGATCGGGAGAAAGAATTTTGAGTCGAGCTGGTTAGGAAGGAATGATATAGGATAAGAATTCGACTAAATATAATGGACTGTAATGACACAGAATAGCATAGTACTGATGTACCAACGATGATTTCGAACGAAATTTAATCCGATCGAAATTGAATAGACTGAATTGGCATAGCACGTGATAAAAGGTGTGGCATGGGGTACGTTGGGCTTAGACGCCAATATAAGACAAATGATGGTACTGTACTGGGCGAGTTACTTTATGTTGCATTGGCAGTCAGAGGAAGGACGGGCATATGAACACATGTGATAAATGAAACGTATGTTTGTGGTAGAAAGATACGGGCTTGATGGTTGCTTAAACGGATGAAAAATCAGGCAAAAGTTAATAGAAATATCTTCCGTTACTTGAAAGGACGTTTCTGGCAATTTAATAATAATGTCAACTAAGTTAGGGCAGAGATACAATGCCTTACCTTTTACTATCAGTTCGATTGTATAGGTATACGTCATTAAAAACGTCTTTGCTGTACACGAGTATTTCTTAGCATCACTCAACTTTGGCTTTACAATTGTGAGTCGAATCCCTTGGTGCTCCTTCCCATTAC
>JAAAKL020012258.1:0-13138 GCA_010016065.2 Carybdea cf. marsupialis auct. non (Linnaeus, 1758)
CTCAATACATTTCTGTAGAGCTCAATCATACAAATCAAAGGACTTGCAAAAGTTTACCTCAGTTACTCCGAGTTTCATGTCCCACGACGATTCTCAGACCAGTTTGAGAATCGTGGTGGGACGTGAAATTCGGAGTAACTGACGTAATCTTTTGCAAGGCCTTTGATTTGTATATATATATATATATATTTATATATATGTACCTAATTGCCTGAGTACTTATATATATGAAATGGCACTGATAAAGCTAATAGCGAAGCGAAAAAATTAGGTGAGAATTCGGGATCGACTATTAAGTGCAACGGTAAAGTCTTCGTTTTCGGTGTGGGAGATCCTGAGTTAGATCCTCGCCAGCGCCTGAAACACGTCATGTTTTGTTGCGCTCTGTACTATGTAGTTCATGACTGCTTATGTGTCTGCCTGAGTACTTATATATATATATGCATATAAATGTATACATCGATTTTTTTGACTCGCAAGTACTGTCTTGATAACAGGTATCGGGCTTAGGAGATTCTACCAGTGATCTGGTTACTTTTATCATGGTTATTTTCTTTAATCTTTTTCTAATATGATACTAACCTGCATTCCTTTATATTTTTTCATTTACCGGCCTTACAGGTTTCATTTATGTATGGATAAACGCAATTTGTTGTTTCGACTCACTTGTCCCGGTCTGATTATAATTGATAACTTAGAGAGCAAATAAATTTCACCAACAGGCTAACTTACTATGTTAGAAGTTTCCCAGTTAAAAACTAGCGGGAAGCCTGGTAATAATTCTTTTAGATTGGAGGGGGTCTCAGTTTGTACTCACAATTGGTTTTCCATGACTTCACTTGATATTGTTTTATTGCCCTCTAGACTTGCAGGTACTTTCCACCTGAATGCGCGACTTCCCATTAAACTAGTTCCCTCATCTTGAAATAAATAAAACTTAAGACAAAAAAGGGCTTTCAAACTTGTAAAATCAATTTTTACAATTTCTTAACTTTAGATTTGAAATAGTTTTTTTTCCATATTTATTTTCTGCCAATGCTCAAACTCGCAAAAATTAAACAACATCAAACATGTATTTTACGTTTCTCATATGTGAGCCGAAGCGTTATCTATATGAAAACTGCGTTTCAATTAGGTGTTCTTTGCATGCTACCTCTCAACATTTCATTGCTCAAATGTAAAAAGGAATCTACTTCACCCCTATCTCTTTGGTGTTGATGTTATTCTGGCATCATCGTCAAGTACTCATGTTTTAAGGGAAGATATTTTTTGCCTGATAAAAAACCCTACAAATTTTTCATAACGAGTTTCTCGCCTCATTACTCAAAGCTGGATTCTGAATGTTAATGATAAGACAAATAACGTAAAAATGCAGGTAAATGAAAAGGTATGTCACAAGAACAAGAAAGATCCAAAAACCAAATTTTCCAGCCTCTTCCCTCCCTAATGTGATATCTAAAAATATTTCTACCATGTACATCAGAATTATCGTTACATGTGAGGCAAAGAAAATGAATCAAATAAATAATGCGTTGCAATTTTGCTAATTTGAAAGTAAAATATTTTGTCAGAACCAAAATTAGAAAAAATTGACCAAAATTACAAAAAGCGCCGAAATTTCACATAGAGTTTTAATGCCGAAGCGTGCAGTCTCATTTTTATGATGCCAAGCAACACAGGTCGTGTGATGGATGCGATGTGACCAGCATTTGATTAGTTTTAAGAATATTTACTAAATGTCCCGTTTGTGACATACTTTTATATTTCGCTAGTATCTATTCAATACTTCGTTTCAATGCTCTCTTCTCCAAAACACTTTGGAACGTTCAATGTTCCGTGGAAAGCATGATGGGGCGGATGGCAGTCCTTTTATGGTCACGTCACATGAGGTGGAGAGGCTGGTTTCCATAATTTCACGAAGATGGTTGTCGATGTCTATGGGTGGAGTATTGGGAGGCGACGATTACACGTAACGAGTGTCTTATTGTCGTAATTTATTTAGCTGAATTGGTGAAGAACACGCCCTGATTGTGCCAGTCACAAAAATTCAAATCCCATTTGTGACATATGTTCCATTTCTCCAGTTTCTAATCAGAGAAACAGCATTTGTCAACGTATGTCACATAATATCATAAAAGCATAATTTTTCTTCAAATGATCTAAACACTTTGATATTTCAACTTCTTTTGTACCTGTTTATAAGAGTGAAGGATTCGCCGCCAGTAATGGCGTTATCTCGAGGAACATTAGACCTTGACCCCCTCACGATATCATGCAAAATTAGTGTATTCTTCGGGTGGTAGGATATCAGAATTGTCATAAGAAAGCCTAAGTACCAGTTCTAAGCAATGAAATTTCAAGTATCCTTAAGAGAACCAATCCCCTACTATGGCATATTTCACTATTCCACTCTGAATATGGTCACTCCCCATTTGGATGCATCTGCATACGCTACTGACGTAAAAGCAGTCACAAATAGAAAACGTTGTCAAAAGTTTCAAGAGCGTTGATGAGAGAAAAACATTCCTATGTGTCAATTTAGGCCATTAGAAATGCAAGTCCAAAAAACGTCAGACCTCCGCAAATGTACTTCGTGACAATATATCATGTATTCAGTGCTATGTCACGAAAGAGTCAACACGCACTATGTATTTTCTAGTATAAACGTTTTGACACCGCTATGCATAGTTACGAGTCAAACTTAAATTTGAATAACAAAATTCTTTAGATACTTAATTTTCAAAATAATCCAGAATCCTGAATGTTTATTCAGGCTATGCTACTGAACTGTATGAGCAGTAAAGATCAAGCCAGATTTTATGCAACTGTCTGAGGCGAACAACAATAAACACATTTCAGAAAAGGTGAAGTTAAGACCCAAAAGGCGTTTTGTGCACTCTCATCATTATGGCTCGTACCAAGAAAGATTCTTTAGAAAAACAACATAAAGTGTACTTCATATTCAACTCTCTCGAGTTTTGGTCCCCAAACTTTTAGTTCACAAACCACAGAATGACCTGTGGATTTCCCCGACATATCCTCATGCTATTTCCATGTCCCAAAATGTTGCTTGGTTGAAGATGGCATATTTATCAGTGGTTTTGCCTTAGTTATTGCCAGTCAGCCAAAATTTTAAACAGAGTAAAGAAATGGGGACTTGATCCTTCACCAAGACAAAAGAATCGCTACAACCTTGGCTTTGACATACAATTTTTTCCCTCAAATACTGATGGAGTTTTTGAAGATGACAAACTCTCCCGGAAATTCGATAGTTGCTACAAGTCGTAAAAATTTTTTGAACCTTCGCTAAGAGCAGCATATCTTTTGGAGGAGGGACTTGGGACACTGAGCTACTCGTTTAAACATAAAACTATGTCACGATCAACGTTATCTCGAACGTATTTCAGTATGTGTATTTATTTACGTTATGCGCACTGTTTTATAATAACAGAGACGTTTCTATGTTGTTGTCTATCGTGCACATTTACGTCTTTCTGGAGCTGTGGTACGCGATACTTTGCACATTTATACGGAGGATATACAAAAGCAAAAGTGCCGTGGCAGTGAAGAAGTTTTTGCCTGCCGCCCGCCTCCATTAACACAAACTTACCCTTCCCAAAAAATCCTTTTTTTTAATAGCCCCCCCCCCCCCCCCCTCCCTCCTTCTCACTTAGCGCACAATGCCTAACTGAAAACAGTACTTGTTATCAAAGTCCATGCATTCAAATGCTTGCAAATGTTTAAAGGGTGAAGAATTCGGTTTGGTCGTGTTTTCAGTTCAGTAGAAGAGGGAATTTTGTTGTTGTTTTCGACGAATCAGCTGTTGTAAAGGCGTTAAGGAAAGGTAAAAATAGATAGGGTAAACAGATAAAAAGAGGAGCCAACTTATAAATGTAAATGTATCTCATTGAAGCTTCCAGGAAGTTAAAAATTTTTTTAAAATATTCTCTAAATTATCTCCATCAAAATTGACGTAAAACACAATTTGGGTGGATTCTCATTAAATTTTTTAATAAGTCTTAATTACTTTTAAAATTCGATTATTTTACCTTTGTTGAACTCACTGATTGGTCTTATGTTACTTCGTCGTAAAGATGATTTGATGATGAACCTCGAATATCGACGAAATCCATATATTGAAAACCTTTGGACCATTTTAGAATGTTAGCTTCAGCAGAGGCTCCTCTGTTAGGGGCACAATTACGCAAGTTACGTATGTTATATTGCTATTTTATGAATAGCCACAAAAAATGTAAGGAATATGCACTATTTCAAAGCTACCCAAATTTAAAATTATAAGGCCATGTCCCCTATTTAAGGATGTAACATTCCCCTTTTTACATTCCGTTATTAAGGCAAGTACTTACGAAAGTAGAATAACTACACAAACAGACGACATATTCACATCAGTTGTACTTTGATATTGAATTTTTACTACGTAAATGCTGTTAGTCGTACGGGATTGATTACGGATCAATATCAATTTTGACTGAAGCATTACTCATACTGTGTTCAGTCGCTCGTTGGCTATGAGTTTACAATGAATCTACAACAACAACAACAACACCTGGAATCCTCGCAGTCGCGACCTCATACAAAACCACCATTTTTGTTTAATAACCTATTTATCATACAATTTCTGCTACATTAGACTTTTGTACTATTCAGTATACGTCAATATTGAATAAGGAGGTATGTGCAGAAAGCCTTCTGGTAAGAAACCTCAAAGTATTTTGTTTATTTTGCCTGCTGTCCTGTTACGAAGGTCTTTGACTGGGAAGATATAATCCATTATATACATGTCGATTTTCTGTTAATGATGACTTTAGTGTTATACGGCTTACCTGACTCAACATTGTAACCAAAGTTTTCGAATTCCATCCTCTATTACGTGTTGGAATTGTGTTGGCCCCACCAGTGCAGCTGCTCTTTTTGTGGGCAATGTTAACATGAACTCCGAAAGATAGTTTTCAATACCGCAAGTAAATTTATTCAGATTTGTTGCTTTTTATATACGGTAATGATAAAACACTCTTCATGTAACAACAGGACAATGAAGGAGCCCGTTGTTCCACATACAAATATATATGTTTTTTGAAGTCAAACCTATATCTGGGATAACTTAGTCGTGACTAAATAAAATTAAAAATGAATAGCTTAAATTCAAAACTGACTTCAGAAAATTTCTTTATAAATAGATCGTCCCTTAGATACTTGAATTTTGGCGATAGTTTGCATTTTTCAATTCATCCGCACTTTGCTACCGCAAAATGGAGAAATTTCAGTACTTTTCCCCTTTCTTTTACCAACTTATTCATTGCTAAACTAGCTTCCCAAATGTTGCATTTCATGCTTACTCACGTTTTATTAGAGGACATCCTTAAATAATTTCACTCTGGACGAAAGTGTTACGTTTATCATTTGCTATTACGTGCATGATTCAGAAGCACTGCGATGACTTGCTTGCAAGGGAGGGGACGCAATAATACAATTTACCTGAAATAAACCAAATTATACCATAATTTCCCGTAAGAATGGGCGGCTAAAATAAATAGCTTATACGTTTGTTATATGAAAGTTAATCTTTTGGTTATCCAAAATATTGACAATGTGCAGCGATAAACAACAACTTGTAGTTGGAAATTGCTTAAACTTAGAAACAAATTATTACTAGGATAGCTAATAGAGGCTATTACGAAACAATGACCAATTAAAGCAATGACTTTTACAGTTTTAACCCTTATGAATCGTTTCTTGTTATATTTGCTCCCTCCATTTCACAACGGTATGGTTGGGGCAAATTCAGCTGCGATGCTATGGACTTTATTGTTGTAAGCCATTATGACACAACTCATACAAAATAGTTTATGTCTGTTGTTAGTGACTGGATGAATCTTCTTTTTTGTTGTTACATTCGAACCCTGAGACGATAAATTCATTTTCCAAAAATTTTCCCCAATTTCTGTTGACATTTGAACTGACACATTTGAAGAGAATCCAAGTCATAATCATTAACTATCTTTTGCATGTGTAGAAAGTCTTCAAATTTCATGCTTTGCAGATACACGATGACAAATAAGCTTTCTCCTACTGAGGTAATAAAACTTAACTTGAAATAGAAGTTGCACCATCCTAGTCGTTCTCACGAATTGTCGTTCGACTCAAGTTCTACAAGCTACGTACATGACGTCAGAATCTCCTTCTGATCGGAAACATATTGGAACTGTCTGAGTTCGTTTTGCCCGTTTCGCTAGTCCTTTTAGTTTTCACTAGATTCTAGATCAACCCGGATAACATGGTGGACAAATGCTCACATATGAATCTTTGTACAGAATTTGTCCCAAGAAAAAAACTCCTCCAATCGATATGCCTACCTCTTATTCCTTTTTCATCTTTCATAAAGTGACCTGTTTCACTTGAATAAGATTTATTGACATTCCAAATCCTAACCAAAACCCGATTATAAACAAGCATGGTTGAGTCAAATTATGTACCTTGATTATTATGATTAAACATCGATTAGTCCTCTGTGTTACATGATGTCATCAATAGGATGAGAATGAGATGAGGCTGGTGCCGAAAATACGTGACATCAATGAAGGCGCCAATTTGGTGTCACGGTACGCATTTTATCTGAAACATTTTACCATTTTACCTGAAATTTTCTTTAACAATCTCTCTAGGGGGTGCTCCCCCGGTCAGAACAATAAGTGGCAGATTCACTGTATCCTCTGTAGCTTTTTCATAATGCATGTTGGTGGCACTCCTTAAACTATTTTGAAATCTGGTGTTTTTTGTTTGAAATGTGGACTAATTTGGTATGCAGGTTCCCTTTCTGAGCACGCGTCTGATAAATTTTAAATGGAGAAGTAATATGTACTGCATCAGTTTGCATAACTAAAAATATATTATTGAAAATTTCTCTTTTGATTGGTATGATTATCAGTGCAATGTCTACCTGGGTCAAATATTTAGTGAACATTCAAACTGTAGACTCTTATTGACTACCATGCTAGTTTCCTTAAAATCTATCTAATACTTTCTAACTTTTTATAGAGGAGTTCATTTTAAGCCCATCATGACCTTACAATTGTATTTAGTACCCTTTATTAATATCTAAACTTCTTTTCAGTATAAGGTGGCCACGTCTAAGCCAGCAAAAAGAGGCCTTTAAACTCAAGATGGGCATAAAAGCAGGGAAAGCCCAAGCGTTAAGCACATAGAGTTTTACGGTGCTTCGCACCCTAATAGTCCAAACACAGTAACCAAATATCAGACGTCTAGGAAAATGATTTGAAGTGAGATACTTTGCGTGTGAAATGCATTAAATTAAAGTATTTCTAACTTTATCCCAAACAGCTCATAAATAATTGATGTAGCCTCAAGTATTAGAACTTAACTTGATCAAACATGAAAATATCTGAAGCCAGTTGAAAGGAAATATCTACGAAATCTTTGCATTCACATAGAGACACATGAGAAAAATGAAGCCATTTTTTTCACCTATGATAAGCGCTTCGTTACCTTTTAACTTTATACTCCAATTAGATTGCGTGCTAGTAACTTCATCTTTCATTAGAGTTTAGATACATCATATCTAAACGAGATATTTATTTGCCTCAGATTTCTTTGTTGTCTGTCAGTACGCCCAGGAGGATCTGAACCATAAAAAAGGCAACCAACCATGAAGTAAACAACGCTTGATTGAGCTTGTTTCTCTTTACATAATTTGCTCTATATCTAGTCCACTCAAATGTAAAAATTGCAATAAGATCCCGATATACAGTTTATTCAGACCATGCATTATCAAACTCTGTTTTCATGTTAAAGTACTGAACAAAACAGGTTCCCATAGCTAGGGTCTAATTCTAGAGTGTAAAAATTGTAGCCGCCATAGACACATCAAAAAATCGATTGTGAAACTAACATTAAAATCTGCCCTGGTCAAACTACGAGATGTAAGATCAATAGTAAGTACTGTTCTTTGGATAAATTTTTAAACGCCGTTCTAATTTTAAAAGGCTATTACACTGATCTTGACAACCAAAACAATATTTTTTATTGATCAATTCATGATAAACGTCTACCCCCTATCAATTTTTTCTTTGAGACACTGACCAAACATTTACAAGAGCACTATAGCCATTAATAAATATTTCCTTAATCCGTTTGGAGTATCTAACCTGGGAACTGAAGCTTCTTAATGAACTGAGAAACTTCACAAGGGTCTATAAATCTTGAATTAGAGACCGGATGATAAAATAAGAAGGTATGTAAGAGGAATTGACCTTTCATGGTCAAATGCCCATTTGAATGTTGATACCTGTTCACAACTTGTCCTCCTGAGCTAACAGATTGCAAACATCTGAACTGCAACTGGGTGGATCTGATCAACAAACAACAGTTGCTTCAACTATTGGAACAAGTCGAATATAACTTACTTCATTTTGTTACTGAAATAACGCGAAATCGAAGTTAGTTAAGACCTGGAAAATTATTGTTTAAATTTTAAATATGCATAGGCTTGCAAAGTTATTATTTTTAACTCTTGCTCTCTGCTTTTGGTCACAAGTTATTAGTTACGATGAATACAGAGTCTATCCAACCAACTTTGAAGAGGTCAAGGCTTTACTGAAAAATGATCGCCCAGTTATTGGTACACTCACAATGCAAATTAAGGGGAAACATGTACTGGATAATATACCCGAGGCACAGAACATGACGTACGTTGCTGCAAGTTTTGTGAAGCTTATTGAATCTGGTGGAGGGAGAGTAATTCCCCTGTTAGAAACCATGAGTAATAAGAAGGTAAAATCTCTTCTGACAAAAATTAATGGTTTGATTATGCCTGGAGGCGATATAAATTTAGTACAGTCTGGATATGAAAGAATTGCTCGCCTTGCTTACGACTACGGTAGGAAAGTGTACGACGAGGGAGGTTATTTTCCAATTCTTGGTATTTGCAGAGGAGCTCAAATGCTTATGACCATTACGGCGGGTAAGGATTTCTTGTCAAACACAGATTCTTTAAATCAAAGCATACCACTTGTACTAACAGAAGAATATAAGGAAAGTAGACTTCTTGGTAATGCATCAGCGGGTATTATAAAATCACTCAAGGAAGAACCAGTGACATTCAATGCACACGTCCATGGTCTCCCCACTCAAGTGGTTTACAATGACACTAAGCTAAGTAATTTCTACAGGACGATTTCAACAAATCTAGACAGGAAGGGAGAGGATTACGTCTCTACATTTGAAGGTACGTAGTGAAATTTAGTTCATGTATTTATTCTGATGTTTATCTTTCTTGTTTAGTTCATTCATCAATTCATACATGCCGTGACTTCCATTTGTACAAAATCAGAAGATATGACATGAAATATTATATGTAAAATTATGGAAGGCCGAATTAGGAGAAAGAATGGAAGTGCTCTGACATCATCAGGAAACCGCATGATCTCAAATAAGTAAAGTGTTAGATGAAAAATACCTGCTTCTTACTTGAAGAGTCTGTTAATTTTTAAGATAAATGAAAACAGCATAAAATGTTAGGACCGCATCGAGTACCGCAGAATACTTGTTAGTGCTTATATCTTAAGAAAGTCTCGTTTTCCAACATCAAAATTCAAAAATTACCCTAGAGGAATTACATCAATTGTAAAATGCAGCTTTGATTTTTCGAAAGTGAGAAGAGGAAAGAGTAATCGTTTTACGGAAATGCAGCGAAGATTTTGTTATTTTAATTGAATCATTTGATTGCAAGATTCAATCGTGAAACTTTTCTAATCTAGTGTTGGGTGCATAACAGAGTGCATGTGGAAGAGCTTTACTATGATTAGAAGTGTAGCAAGCGCGTGAATTCTAGCTGCTGCTACATATTTTGTTCCCCTCCACACAGGCAGCTATTGTCATCAATCCCAATATACCTCCATTTTGATTAATTTTGCAATACAATAGGTTTACTTTGCAATTCCAAATTGCAGTTATCATACGTTTAAACATGATCAAAACGGCCACATGTATTTGAACCTAGAAGAGGACAGGTGGAGTCATCATATTGATATATTGACTGTGGTAGGTCAAGTGATCGATTGAGGCGTTTTGATACGGGATTTAGATAATAATGGATTCCTCTGTGACCAACCTAAACAACATTGGGTGCTATGTCCTGCAACTTTCCCAAAGCTTTGAATCATTCGTTTCCCTTAATATAACATAATGAAAACATTTCATCCCATAACAGTATAAATAATTTTCCGAGACATCAACTTCTCCTTGCAAAGTATGGTACCAAGCTAGCCTCGTATTTGCAAGCAAAATATCACATTCATAAGTCATTCCCGTTGGTTACCCTCCGTTAGCCTTTACTTTTCTACGTTTCATTGGAACAACGTTTTTCTTCTGGTCAAGTAAGCATCACTATTGAAAGGACTACAAATTTTAGATTCTTGTTTACAAGGGCGGATGAGCATGTGATCGAGTGATCTAAAACCCTGCTTTGAAAACCATCAACTCGTCTTCGACTCCAGCACGGAAGAGATTACAGAACGTCTCTTCACCATGGTCGTGGGGCCCACACAGTACACGCGAGGGAGACTACCCAGACGGAAACTGTAGAAGCCCGTTGGATTTTACGAATAAGAGTGGAGTAATGCCCCAAAATGTGCGCAAACAATCAAGACCAATGCTTTCCCATGGTGAGATGCATACTGATGCTCCCCTAGGATTATGTCGACACATCATCACTATCATTCTAACATCAAGTGTTTGATTAGTATATTCTGCATCACTTGTCTTCTTGTACGATTCTCTTACAGATGAGCATACCTCCAAGACATAAGACTATGATAGAACTCCTAAGGATAAAATTGATATCCCAACTTAGCCACACGCCTACAGTAGCTTTGGGGCTTTTTAATGCGCTAATATCATGCACACAGGAAAAATAAAAATTTGGCAAATCCTCGAACACATAATAATATGATCAAATGGTAACCAAGTAGCGGTATCCCAAGCTTGTATTTCAGTAGTTGCCTTATTCTAATAGCTGTGTGAATGATGACTATTGTTCTTCGTGTCTGTCCAACGATACGTACCTGATGTGTTACTCAGGTGTTGTGTAGGTCTCATATGTAATCCGTTAGGTGTGTCTGCTATGCTATTGTCTCTTTAGTTTATGACTGTAGGTATTCGGTAGTTTTTCTTAGATGTGTTTATGCCACTTTAATTGGTTCATTTCTTATCAATGTGGCTACTGAATATTGACTTCTTTATGAGGATACGTTCGAGTAACAAGATGATGACTTTAATTGAGAGATGAAGAGTTTGTTTTATTGCTGAACTGTTTTGGTAATGAGTCATGGAATCCTTATATTTTTTTGAAGTTTGAGAGTTGTTACAATTTTAGAACAGGCCTTCAAATTAAGCGAATTTGCTTAACATGAAAATTGTTTTTTTCTTGACTTCTGTTGAATTTTAGGCCGAGACTATCCATATTATGGACTTCAGTGGCATCCAGAAAAAGTTCTCTTTGTATGGAACCCAATCCTCTCAGTGGATCACTCTATGAACGCAATACAGGTGGCTCAATACATGGCCAATTTCTTTGTCTCCGAAGCTCGTAAAAGCACAAACCGCTTTGAAACAAGAGAAGAGGAAGAGAAATATCTCATTTATGGTCGCAAGACAACTTACATTGGTAACATTACTGAATCTCCATACGAACAAATCTATCTATTCCCAATCTCTGCTGATCCATTACATTAATTTGTTACCTCGGTAGTTCCCAAACTTTTTCTGCCTTTCTATTGTACACAAGGGCTTGCTTTGTAGCTACATGGCCATGCTTTTGCCCTTACTGAAAACCAACTACGAGGTAGACTATTTCAACATTTGCCATATGTATCTCAGATACTGTAACATGTTTAAGAAAACATGGATAAAAAAGACCATTAGTGCTTAATACAGGGGCATCTTAATAGATGAGCTAAGGAGCTGGGGAGTATTAAGAATATAACAGCACTGCTGGAGCTCTAATGATCAATTAAAAACTTCTGAAAAAAGCAAAGAGCTTTACCCATCGAACATAGGATATTTATCGTAGAATGCTATAATGGTGTACACTTCATATATCATTGATATCCAAATTTACATCTCATACCATATTTCGTTTCATGCAGTGAGAGCCCCTTCTTTCATAAAAATTTATGCTCCGCTATGAATCCAAAAGGGAATGACGAGAATCTCCTATGGTCAGCTTCCAGGCATTTCATGAAGTATAAATGATGTTCTTGTCGGGGTAGGGGAAAAAGCTGTAATGATTTAGAAATCAGAAGTATTATTTCTCTCAAGAAAAATGAAAAGTACAGGATTACACTTCTCTCCAACAAATAGTACCTGTATACTTCCTAATCCAAAGAGAAGGTTTCCACGGATTCAAATGTCGTACCGCACTCTACTTTAAGGATTTATGACACTTTTATAGATGATTTGGTCCTCTTCCCCCTTCTACAAAAGTTTCAAGAAGGTACGACCCTTATATGAAACTTTACCAATCCCATCTATTAGAAATGTAGCCAGTTTGGGGACTGCTGTGTGGCGTTACTAAGATTCACTTCTGTTAAAATTTTAACTTGTGGCCTTTCTCTCTTGATGGTGCTTCCAGATCTCATTGACAAGGTCTCGTTATATGTGTACGACGACGTAAGGAAATTTGATTTGACTTTGTAATTCCTTTGTGATTGTGACATAGTAGTTGACGATCTGCTCTGTATTCAAATTAAATAGTTTGTAAACAAGAAAATTGTACAGGCAGAAGAAATTTCAAGTTTGTTATCGATAAAAATAACTAATGTAAGTTAATAGAGATCACATATTTTACATCCTATTCATTTGTGCGTCATCTACGTTCCTTCCCTCGTCTGAAAATTTTAACATTTCTCTTGCAATCAATGACAATGCCCTCTTCGGTTGTTCTTTTCAAACTCTTAATTTTGCTGCGTTGTACAAGTGTGGACCTTTAACGGCAAGTCTGAGATGGGCGGGAGCTTTAGAGGTCTCTCGAGACTATAACATCATGGGCATCCGCTTCCTTAGAAATAACTTGCCGTCTTTCTGGCACGTTGTGAAGTTAGAG
>JAAAKL020012259.1:0-13137 GCA_010016065.2 Carybdea cf. marsupialis auct. non (Linnaeus, 1758)
TACTTCCACGTAACATTAAATTGGAAAGAGTTTCACCAGAGATCATCAACTTACGTTGAAATTCTGCGTTTGCGAGAGTCAGACAAGATCAATAAATCTTCAAGTTTGATTAGTAGATATGATGTTATTTTTCCCTACTCCCTTACATAATAAGGAGTTATTAATACCATCATGTGCCTCATTACGAATGATGCATATTGGTACTTAATACCTGTTTATACCTGGATACTATTTACATTTATTGCCATTGAAGTATTTACTATTTGCAGATACTTCACAATTTTTTTTCAGTTTCTGATTGACAGAACTTTACAAATCTTTATGTTCCAATCATTGCCACAGCTCTCTATTTCTTAATAAGAGCGCCCTTAGTAGTGACTATCATTCCCGTCTCCCCCTGGATCTCCTAACTCATCACTCGATGCACCTCTCCTCCGTTTCTTTACAACTTGCCGGGTGTTGCACATGTGCTTTTCCGACATCTTCTTGTTCTGACGTCGGCGTTGATGCCCAGTTCCCGAGGAAGATTTGCTCCTCGCGTTTCCATCTTGGTCTTGAGTAAACTGACGGAGAGCGCTGATGTTGCTTTCTTCAGGCATCCCAGAGTCGGTGAATAGTGTGTGTTGTACTCGTTTGGTCTTCCCTCTGTGTCTAGAAGAAGTACAAGAAGTTTTGAAATCGAGGTGGACTTGTCCTCATATGTTTAGATATTTACGAGAAATAAAGAGGTCCGCCTGACCTGAAGGTGGAATGTATTGATGGTCAGAGACACGACAACTTTATTAGACATGCTAACTCACGAGAAATTTCCGCAAAACGTCCGGATTTTTGTGTCATCACCCGATCATACACAAAAAATAAGGATCTATTTAAAGAACACTTAACATCTCTGTAACGGGAAATAATTGAAACAAGAACGATTGTAGCCTTTATATGCTATTGTTATCATCTGAAATTATAGGATGTTTCTTAAAAAATAATAACATGTAAATATTTTTTTGCCTTGAAAGCGTAGTTTTTATGAGAATTTTGCTCAGCTTAGAAACCTTTAAAATGTATGATCACTTACTTCAATTGTATTTTCATCTTACTCTATTTCTTTGAAGGTTTTTTGAGATACAGTTGACGCTCGATATTGCGAACCTCCGATACAGCGAACATCTCGATTTTACGAACCGAAGTTCACTTCCCTTTGTTTTAAAGTCTTATGTAATTTCTTTCAAAAAAATGAACCCTCGATGTAACAAATTATTTTTCATCTCCCATAAAGGTTCGTCATATCGACAGTCTACTGTAGTTTGTTTGTTTCCATTAGTGCAGTTGTATTTTTTTTGTTGTATTTTTTGTTGCATTCTTTTGTTCTGTTTTTTTTTCTGTATTTTTTGTTGTATATTTTTGTTGCATTTTTTGTTGTGTTTTCCTTTTTTTAAACTTTCAGGATAAGATAGCGTACTGCAGGAACAAGATTTCATTGTTATATTGCATGAAGCTACTAATGCAGTGAAAGAAGAGCAAAGAAAATTTCTCATAACCACAGTCATCCTGTCCATTGTCTGTGCCAGAGCAGTCCTTAGAGTGATGGAAGCGCTTCAAATCTGGAATACACAAAACAATGTAAATACCTAAGCGAGAAGAAGGAGGGCTATCCATAATATACGGCGGCTAATTCATTGACCCCTGATTCTTGCACCAGTGGAGCTTGCTGTGTCAATTATCAGGAACAGAGGCAAAGAATGTCTACCAAGTTCGTAGAAGAAACTGTATTCCTACCTAGACGACGCAGTTTTGACACAATGTGTCTCGTTAGATAATGTTGATGATGCATTGCAATAGTCTTACGACACCGCCAGCAATCTTTAGGCCTCAAAAGCATGATAACTGTTAAAGTCACGTTTAGGGCGTTATTCCACTTTTAAGAGTATCATTAGGAGCACCTCTCCCCAATTTCCTTCATGTGAACTGAGTAGGCCAAATGACTGTTATGAGTACAAGTTGACAAAACTCCTCTGACCTGGGGCTGAACTTCGGTTGGGGGGATTCGACGTAAGCCGTTCTAACAAGCGCCCACACATTCTTCCCTCACTGAATATGCTTAGTGTCTACGGGAAGCGTGTAAGCACAGAGCTTCAGTTTATGATTTATTATCTTATACTTTGTAACCCTTGGACAGAAAATGCCCCTGTCTTTTACAAAGAAAGGGCACTATTGACAAAAAGATTGGTTTACTTTGAGTATATCGTGCTCACCTGTTCATGCCCATGACAGAGATGAATCCTGCAGTAGGCCTATGGCAGTCTTTGTCTTTGCACAATTTATCCGATGCCACAGTCTGATTCTTCTCATTTGTTGGTTGCCGAGTCGAGACATCGTCTACAACATTTGCTGCCAAGTAACCCCCTGTACTTATTTCCCTCGTTGTAACATCTTCGTCCTCTTGCATCAATCTTTGATGAACGCTGGTCTTCGACGTTACAATACTCCTTGGCATGGGAAGGTGAGACTTGTCTTGCCCAAGATGCTCCAACTCACATACATTCTCCTTTGCGCCGATCCCTTTGTACTCTGCAGACACTGTCTCAACCTCATTGCCTCTATCTCTACAAGCACCTTCTACTTTGATGTCAGAAGGGACGTCTTTGTAAACCACCTCCTGAACATTGTCCAGATCAGAAGACAACTGCTTGTTCTTCTTTCTTAATTTTGCAATTGTTCTGTTCTTAGCAGCAACTTTTGCTCTAAGTGCTCGCAGTTCTTTTGATTCTCTAACGTCGTGACGCTTGATCTTAGACGAAACTTTTGCATTTGTTACTTTTCTTTGAGAACTTTTCAGAGTTCCACATTCTTTGACCAATAACTTATCAGGCTTAGCAATTTGACGTGCCCCTTCAGTGTAATGATCTTTCAAATATCGACAGCATTCTATCAGAACATTGATATTTGACCTGAAGGCTTCTTCTATTACGTCGAAATTGTCTAACTGCTTGATCTGTGTCTCAAAGTGATGATGCAGTTTGTCTGTCATTCGTACGATCATCTCCTCAATTTTGGGAGGGAACGAATTGACAGGAATCTCAGCTACATTCGGGTGTTTGTTTTCACCGCTCTCCTTAAACAATTCTTCCTTAAAGTTGTCCAGACATCGTAAAAATAGACGTTGCTCATTGAGCTCTGCATTCATTTTACAGTCACAATCATCATGATAACCAGAGCAATTCAGTCTATCAGAGATATACCTGTATCTTATGTCCAATAGGTTACGAATGTGCTCCTTTAAACTAGTAACTGTGTTCCGAGAAGAGGCAAGTTGTCGCTGCCAACCATCCATGTCATTGTGCAAGTGACGATTTTGGTTTGATTGCTCACTGTACATTGTTTGTAGCTCATGGGCCTCTTCCTTCAGACCTTCACACTTCAGATTGATTCGATCGATAGTTGCCAATGCTTCATGGTATTTCTCAACGTACATACACGGCGATAACTTAGGAAGCAGCTGTGTTTCTTCTGCGGTGTTTTCCCTCTTACCAAAACAACGTGCAACCATGCGTGTAAATCGGTTTGTATGTTTCTTTTCTTTGCTGTCATTTACAGACGCACAGCTCATTTCGGGATCAACTTCGACCTCGGGACACCTAGAACGGTAAGCGGTCAATTTGTGCCTTCTCATTTCAAATTCATAGGGTGCTGCGCATGTGCGATGCACTTCTTCAAAGCGATTGCCTTCTACCTGTCGCTCAAGCTTGTCAATTTGATCTCGGCATTCTCGAACTTTGTCCGAAAGGTACTTGATCTGTTCGCTCACATCCTGACTGAAGCATTTCATATCTGTCTGTGTAGTAAGGAGCATTTCACTGTATATGTCTTGATGTTCCTTTGCCAAGCTGACATATTCTTGTTGTATCTGACTGTAAAATCCGGAAATCATACCTCTAATGTCAGCTTTCAAATCTCTTGTTTGACACCAGTATTTCTTAAATGACTCAATGCATTGCAAGGTCTCGCGTTTACATGTCTCTGCAACGCCAAAGTATCTTTGCATGTGCTTTGAGACTAGGTGGTTGCTTTTGACAGTCCCTTTATATTTATCGCCTAAAGCCTTGATCCTTTTCCTTGGACTGTTGTAATATTTTGTTTTCTTAGCATTTAGTACTTTGCTGTTGTCAAGTAGGCATTTTAAAACGTGCAGAACATTTTGACCTGTGGATGCACTGATGGAGCTTGTCAATCGATTGACTAAATGCCATAAGACCTTGTCAAGATTATCCTCTTCATATGCCGAGGCCAATGTAGTTGCATTTTCTTCGATGACTGAAACTCCTTCGTAAGAAGGTGAATCACTAGCTAGGCAAGTGGTTCCTTCTTCTGTGATAGTCCAGTCATTGAATTCTTTCCTTGAATTCATTGATTGAGCAGCTGGTATGGACAGAGTTAATGTCCCAGATGTAATGTTGCTTTCACACAACTCCACCTTGCTCTTACCATGATGCGCATCAATTTCGGGTGTGGTAGTTGATAGCAAAGCGCAAGAATTTGCATGCTCTGTCCAACAGTCCCGGGCATCACTTGCCAACACACGCTTTCGTGCACCTGTAAATTTAAAGATAGAAAATTTTGGCGATGGGTTACATCTTACATACGATGAAAATGCATAAGGGCTATGTTCTAGTTCATTATGTTCTAAATAATGCAATCATCAAAGCCTGTCCATGTATGCATGTGGTGTTGCCAAATGACACAATAGTTCTCAGTGAGGATCTTCGACATTCCAGGAGGGAGGGGGGAGTAATACAAGCAGAATCTGTACTCGCTTGCATTTTACTCTTATCAATGCCAAGCTTAAACCATTGGCCTCCCGATGTTTTAGGATATCAGAATTGTTTTCAGTAAAGATTGTCGTTTTTTCAGGGGATTAATATTTCTTTTCAAGCATATTTTGTATTTGTTTGCATTTTATACACATTAAGACAGAGTTTTGAGTTGATAAGACAAACCGATCGCAAGTCTATGCACAGAATCTCAGTCTCTCAACTAAAAAATAACCTTGAATAGCTGAATCATTTGTCAAGCAGAGACGCGTTTCGTTGCACTCTCATCAGTCTGCTTCCGTGCAAAGAACGATATGACTCAAAAGAACAAGCCTATTTATTATAACTAACAACAGAGGAAAGGATCGAACTAAAAACTGAGCGAACCATATTTGGACAATAAGTATGCAAAACGAACCATATTTGAACAATAAATATACAAAGCGGAAAAGAGCGCGCCAGTTGAAAACAATCCCAAAGGAATCACAAATTTCTTCTGGCGACAAAATGAAGGAGTTTATGTTTTTATGTATACTGCCTCTGACACTCTCAAGTGTAGGGCAGATCTAGCAAATGATTCCGCTATTTAAGGTTATCTACAAAGTTTGTAGTGTCAAACATTTCTCCAAATAAAGCAATAACAGACAAATCAATACAGATTATTAAGTTATGAACAAAATCCAATAGGGATATTTTGTAGTTCTGCTATAGCATTTATAAGTCATTGTACTGTATATGCCCCAATGTGTTGCACTTGAAGAGTATTTTCGATTAGTATCTAGTTTCTGGACCTTGTAAATCATATCTTACCTTTCAATGCGATTTGATTGTCAATAACTGCAGTATCTTCTCCATGAAGAAGATCGTTTGCATCATTTTCTTTAATCCACTCGTTCTGCATCTTCAGAGCGGTATTATATCTTTCACTGCTTCCATCTAAAATCTTTTGATATTTTAAATCAATTTCTTCGTTCCGCTTCTGTATTTTGGATCGCACCTCCAACAAAGTCGGTGAAGTAGCACCATCTCCTCGAAACGGCTTCCTCTTTCTTCTACTCTCCATCCCCTCTCCACTTTCTCCTTAAGAAAAAGCTACAATTCCCATTATTTCATGTCAATGGCGATGATAATAATCATTTCTTTAAGTGAAATGGATCATCATTCTCAAATATATCACCATTCATGAAATATCTATTTTTGAAACTTCACTTCTTGCCATTCGGATGCTATTATCCAAATGACTGCCGCGATATGGTTCTCAAGGCTTTTATTTCTTTCTATTCAATTTGACGTCACTAGCCAAACAACACGTGACCCAACTAACATTTCTAAAGAAACCCGCTGACCTAATACTTTTTAACAGCCGACATTTTTTAGTAGGTGTAGTACCATACGAAGCTAACAAAAGCCACTACGTGTATGGGATCAGAAGAGAGGTAAACAATGAAGGAAGTAAGAGAGAAAGAGGAACAACTAACCTAACACAAAGGAATTCACGTTTGACTTAAAAGTATGTAAGTTGTAGAAAGAGGGAGACAAATAGACGTCAGCGGTTTCCACAGCTTAGCAGTTCGAGGAAAGAAACTAGTCTTCTAGGAAGGCTTCTTGAAGCAGGGGGCAACAACTGCATAAGGATGAAGATGTTGGGAAAACCGGGTCATACGAGATGGAACAAAAATGTTACAGTTTTGCCCAATTTTATGCAGATCTACCAAAAATTTAAGCACCAAAGTACCTCTACGCGATGACAGATGGAATAAAAGTTGAAGTCAAAAAATTTCAAATCCGCTCATGTTCTACTCCTGTAGTTTCACGGTATATTCCCATGGTATATTGAATCAGTGACGATATCATGCCTTTATCATATTTGCTCAGCGACCCTGCGCTTACTGCTACACCAGTTGCTATCTACTTTAACTCGGCCCACAGGTAGGCATGGCCGAAGGGTGATTATGCGATTAGACCATCGCTTGATCTAGTCCTGGATTGATCTATCATGGTAAGTACACGATTGCTATCTCCTGCTAGGCCTACCCTTTTACATCTGGACCCTGAGCCTCCCCCCTTTTACAAAGAGCTTTAAGGGCCAATGCATTCATGGCGTCTTCAAAAATTGCCTATTTCAAAACCCATCCCCTCTCCCTATTGACATAAAATAGAATTGACTACATTGTCAACGTACAATTGAGCTCTTACCAATGGCGGGGGAAGGTAAAGCAGATTGGGGGCACTGCCCCCTGATATAAATATTATGTATGTATATTTATTGGCCCCCTCCTTGTAAAAATCCGCCTTACTTTTTCACGTTCCACAGTATGCAAAAGCAAAATCTGTGGTGTCTAAATATGCATATTTTGCTGTGAATGTGACACAATGTCTGTGGCAATCAATTTCAATTTTGATAAAGCTCAAAGGTGGTCACGGGAAAACAAAGAGATTTGGCAAATCTTTGGGGGGGGGCATGGGCCACGGCTGCCCCCTGTTCCCCCGTCCTCGCTTACAGCTTACACTCAATCGTACCGAAGTCGTAAATATATGACCCTACTGAACTAGCCACTGATAGGTCCAACCCTGGCATGAGCTACTTACACATTGCACAAAACTCGATAAGGTGAACCCTCTAGTCGTTGCATTGTCACGAAAGAGCAAGTGAAGACACTGGAGTTAGCGCCGAGTGGTTAGCGCAGCAGAATCTTAAACAGGGGTTACGAGCCCAGTCCCGTTGTAATAATCTTGAGCAAGGTATGAACTCTATGTCCCATCGCAACGCATCCGAGGTGTAAACTTGGGTCGTGGATATGATGGCAAAAGAAAGAAGAAAATAAGAAGAATGGGCTGTGTGTGGTCGTTTTGTGACGACACTTCCCCGAGGGTGGACCTGAAAATTAATAAACAGCTGGCATATGCTGCGGGGAAAAATCGTTTGCACGTTTGTATAAGTCTGTCAAAAGAGCACGACATAAATGTAGTGTGCTGCACATACATACGCGCACGCGAATCAATGCGAAGATACGCACTATAGGCATGTGGGCACGTAGGAAGCGTTAAGCATATCAGCAAACCATGAGGTATTCATTACAATGTAAAAAGCAAGTACGTTCCTTCCTTAGCAAGACAATAGGTGACAGATACGTTTAAACAATGCTGAGTAATCACAATATTGGTTAAACATAAAGGTCTATATTTTCAAGAAGAGAGTGACTTCCTTCAATGGAATATACAGCAAACGAAGGATTACGAAAAGTATCATCTGCAGAAACAGTTCATGAACTTCTATTGTCAACCATGTCTTACAAATGATATCAGAAGTAACTCCTCTATTAAACTACAGTTGTGAATGGTAGCAAATCACACTGTAAGGCCACTGTTACAAAACGTGTAAGTAAAAATAGATCTATTAACATGGGCAGTCTATAATATATATATATAAAGAGTTTCATGTATCTTTTACACAATTAGCAGAAATATTAGAAAGAAATTAAGGAAGTTTTAAGATTTACACCGTTGGCGTGTTTGGTTTCTGTAACCTCTACCCCTGTCTTGGCAAGCACATGATGATGTCAATCACGGCATCTTCACTATGTTCCTAGGCAATCAATTTGTAAGACATCAAAACATCCCATTCAAACAAGATTAAATTTAATGGGGATATAAAACAAAAGTAAAATATAATCACTATGTAACATGTCAATCTGTAATACATTGGATAAGGAATGCCATTTTTCAACTTTGAGTGAAGATGCATCCATTTGAAAAAATGCTTCCTATACGAGCAGCTTGTACTTCCTACATAAGGCTCCTAAAAATTACTAACTATATTTCTGAATTATGTGTGCCCAGCGGGGAGCAATGGTCACTATCTGGCTTAGTTACAAGGATAAGTGTTATTATTAGGTTCCTATAAGTGACACCACATTTATACAGTCTCGAGATGATAGGGGCAGGGGAAGGTGGGCATATGATCCCTTGTGCTTAAACAAATAATCTAATTGTTCTTGATGACAAGGAGGGGGAGGGGTCTAAATATGGGAATCTTCTCCCGGAGTCGCAAATCTATGCCTACACCCATTTGGGCAATGGTTTATGCTCACTGAGACTTGGAATATTTTACTCCAAAGTTGAAAGTTACATATGATAGCTACGAGAATATAACGTTACTACACATTGAGTGTGCCCAAGATAAAATGTGAAGGTCTAAACATTTATACAGCCATAACTCTACATATGTATTATTCTGCGCTTATTGAAATGCTCAAGATGTGCTTGTAAGTAGGCTTAGTACACATATTCGCACTAAAAAACTGAAGAGCAAAAACTCAGAAAAGCAAATAGAAAACTGGCATTATTGGGGAGATGCTACCCCCCCCCCCCTGTTCCACCTACATTTACTAGGATTAAATATTAATGGAGAGCATAAATTTACAACTCTACTAAATCCTCGAAATGCAAGTTAATCAGCCTATTGGCTTCTATGGGTTTACTTTCATGGACAAAGCAGGGAAAGGACTAAATCACAGATTGTGGACAGAACAGATTAAAGAGGCCCAACAATACTTTAGATTACTATAACAGTTCCAAAAACATGAGAAGCGGAAGGAAAAATTCGGAAACCAATCTGATGCAGATATAGTTACAACATGAAGGAAATAAAAGTGAGGATTAAATGTCAAAGCCCACAACCTGTGTAATACAGTAATAGCACAGAGATGAAACTTCAGAGAGCAGAATAATGTACTAAGAGAAAATAAAGTAAAAAAATAAGCAAATTTAATAATAATGAAGATGATGATGATAATAATAATAATAATAATAACCAATTATAAAAATTGTAACAAATAATAACAACAATAAGTAATCTAAGCTTTTCCAGATAGGTTTGGTCAGTTTAGCCTGTTCAGGTTTCTGTCACAGTTTCTGAGTCAACAAAGAAGCCAAATCACACTTGATATGTTGACCAGTAAAAATATGAAGACTGGGGGTAAAATTGAAAAGAGTAGATCCAGTATAAATAATACTTCAGCACAACTGTTATTACTGTAATAAAAGCAAATCAAAGAAAAGTCACTGAAATTTTCCAGACAGTTAACAGGCACTTTCAACTAAGAAGCAATTGTTCATATATAGTCATATACTACACGTTTCTGGCTTTAACACTTTACAGTCAAGATGATTTGCTGGTTTAATTGGGTAATTTAAGAGGGTCTGACATTGATATCCCCCGGTATGGCTAAGGGGGAAATCAGGTTACCTTGAGAATGGTATTTATGGATGACAAATTCTGAAAGGACAGACAACAGAGGAAAAGTGTTGCAGTTGTTAAGCTCAGCAGAAAGCAAAAAACAAAGAGGAAAACTTACATTGATGATGGTAAACAACACAAAATAAACAGAAATGTCCAGTATATAAGAACTGTTACTCATAATATCCAGTGCTTTTTTGCCTCTTCCCGGACATGCAAAACACAACAGTACTGCCTTTTCGTCATCACATTGAAAAAAATAGACATGCATGGAGGCAGTTAACAACCTGTAATTGTACTGACCAGGCAGGATGATGGACTGGAACCATCCAACTGGAACCACACTATCAAAACCGATCAAATTGTCCTTAGTTGCTTTACTTCTGCTCCAATCCCTCAAACCAGGTCTAATTCATCACCTACTTAATGCACTGATGGCCATTGGCATCGGTAATTTTACAGATGTTCATAAATGGGGTCAAAGGAGAAAGTATATGAACCAACTCTAAATACCTGGACCCCAAATGCTATCTGCATTGTTTGATGCACAATTACCAATTGCTTGGACAATGCTTTTCACTACATGTGTTTTTCATCATATGCACACCTGTTTACTATGAATACTCTTTCATACTACTATTTAGAAATGTGTGTACCTGTACCATCAATTATTAACTACCTTTTTGTTCCATTCTTTGTTTCCATAAACCTTGTCTGCTTTTCATTGCTTGTTTGACAAAATCAGAATCAGCACATGATATATTTTCTTTTTGAGTAGAATGGGAAAACAAAATCTGACTATCTCAACAGCTTGGATCATCATAACGCATTTTGACTGAAGAATATTGCTTCGTTAATAAAGTACTTATAAATCTCCATTGAATAAAAGAACAGGGGATATATAATGAAGGGCAAATGCTACCATACATGCCTATTCTTCATACAATTCAACCAAACTTTGTTCTGGTTCATAAAGGCATACCTCTGCATAATCTATCCATTAAGCTGAAAATCAAACTAACAGTTTTATATATTTGTATAAACAAGGAGCTAATTAATAAACAAGTCCACAGTGCTATAAACTATCCTGACAAAAAACTAATTTCCATTAATAAGGGCCTAACATGTGCAAGCAGTGGAAGATATACTTGAACAGCTCAACTCCATCCATCCAGACAATAATGCAAGGCATTCACCATACTATACAAATGTCAGCGTGTGCTTCAAAACATCCACTCTACATGCCATGTTTAACTTGTAATATCACAGAACTAGTGAAATACTTGTCTCCAGTTACAAGATAAATAACTCTTTTCACTAAATTAAATGGGAAATGTTCTACTTCTGATGACACACAAATCATCTCCTCTAATTAAACCAGGACTCTTTCAGCATGTAAAATAAGTGTCTAAATACAGAATGTTGGATGTGAATGCTCAGCTGATTTGTTGAAAGTGATGCTTTCTGTCCATTTCATGTTATCACATGATGGCAAGTGTCAGTTCCATACTGATAGTCCACAGGGCTATGATTTGCCTAGCCATATCATATCCAGTTTTGCTGAAGAAGACCAACCAACTTCAATGTACAGAAATACGTTGAACATCTGATGTTAATAATTCCCAGAAAATTAAAGTATACATGTGTTAAAAGAGATGGCACTTTTGTACCCTGTCTCGGAAGGGGTTATCTGAAGCTGGAATTTTTATCACCAGAGGGTCTGTCCTTTGTTCCTTTTCACAGAAACCTACAATCCTACAGGAAAACAGAGATATCTGGTTATTACCTTGTATGGATGCACAAATATTGGGTACATGCTATTGGTTAAGCACTTACGCAAAGTAACAAGAAAACTGGCACAGGTAACAGAAGGCTATCTACTGTTTCAAACTCTTTATAATGTAGAACAAATAAAGTTCTCTGGTGTTAGAGCAAACACACCAAATAATGCACCAAAAGTGAAAAACTGGAGAATCAACCCAAAATCTAACCACAGCCAACACCAGGTTTGCTTGTGTTACTGTTAGTTTGGTCTGCAATATTAACATACCAAAGAACTATTTACATAGAAATAAAAATCAATTATCTCCACAAACAAAAAACTATTCAAATATCATTTGAAATAAATGAGAACTTCTCCTTCCCTTCAACCTCCAATGGTTTGTCCACATACAAAGAGGGTGGTTTAGTGCATGCATGTGCTACAGGCAATAGTCAATCTCTTCGAGAACATACATTAACTATTATTCCTAGTGTCTCTCTCTGTTTATACGCACAGAGACTCGTGATGGACTCTCCCTTCGATATTGAGGTATATAAAAGCTCAACCGTTCAATCAGCTGTGCAACCTACTCTGTGGATTAGAGGGAAAGTGGCTGAGTAGACTACATTTACTCCTACTCATGTGTTCTTCAAGCATCATCAATGTGATTCATGTGTGACAAGACCAGGCAAAGACAGGTAACCATCTTCCTGAGTTTCTGTCTCCCAAATTTCCATGCTGTGACTATGCCAAGTTACCACTTTCATGTACACTGGTAACGGGTTTTGGGCCATCAACCATGGCTTAGTGGGGCTCCATCTTGATAGAAAATATTGTTAACATTTTAAGCACTCTTGGGACTGTTACTACAAATTTCATAAACATCAAATAAACAAAATTATACAGAGACATTGTATGAGAGAGATCCTGATGACAAGGTAAAATTGAGAGAACCTTTGTTCTTTGTCTTTATAGTGATCAAAATTAACAAGGGTACTTACTTTTGTTTCACATTTTTAGGTAACCTGTGTGATGGCATCTACTTGTCCTAACGATTTGCTAATGAATTTTTTAAATTGGCTCTCTAAGCTTCTGGACTAATCAACCAGCAATATTTGCTGAGTTACCATAACACTCTCTTAGATATCTGAGGATGGCATGATATATGCATCGTAGTATAGTATATATAGTATGGTGAAGGAGGGTAAAAAATACGCACCATCGATTGGCGGGTAAAAAATACGCACCCACGGAAACTGCCTTAAAACTGTTTAAAACCGACACTCGTCTCGAAGATAACTCTCCACTTTGTAAAACCAAACATACACTATTTG